>VDFB02336940.1:0-51169 GCA_007258455.2 Sequoia sempervirens | reverse complement strand
TCCTCTACCTCTCCCTTCTCTAGGTCTCTTAGTCACCCCTTGTCTTCCTCTCCATCCCTCCTTAGCCATCTCTTTCTTTTTGTTCTTCTCTCTCCATCTCCTCTCTATCTCCTCCTTCCTTATGTCTCTCACTCCCTCCATGTCTACCACTCCCTCTATACCTTGTTACTCCTATAGGTTGAAACTTCCCTTTCTCTCTCCCTCTCTTCTCTCTCTCTCTCCTCTCTAAGTCTCTCCCACTCTCTTCCCTCCTTGCCCCAATCTATATCCTTCCCTCCCTACCTCTCTCTTCTTCTCTCTCCCTCTATTATTATTTCTTTCCCATCTCTCTCCATTTTCTTGATCACTTCCTTTCCCTCCCATCCTCTCTCTATCGTATGGGTAATTTGGAAAGCTAGAAATCAGGATATTTTAGGGTACTAGGAGAGTACTTGTTTAATCTTGTAGAAGACTCGCTCTTCACAATATTTCTATAAAAGTTACAATCACTATGGAGAGCTTAAAGGAAAAATTAATAAAGCTGATAAAGGAAGGATTAGTAAATTTCAAAAAGATAGAGGCTAAATATAGAAGGCATTGGCCTTTTAATGAAGCTGAAAGTACCCCTTTTATCAAAAGCTCTATAAAATTCCAAAATAAATACAACTCAAAATATCTAGTTGAGATTTTGGAAAAAGAACCAAACTCCCAAAAAGAACTAGGATTTTATGTAAATAATGGAGAGGTTTTCACATTAGAAGAGATAAGATCCAACAATGACAACCCAGATCTTGAAACACCTTGGAAGGAAAAAGACAACTCACGGAGAGTAGGTTGGACTGATTGAAGAATGACAAGATGGCAGGGATAAAATTTTGCTCAATGGCACACTCTATAGTTAATAATGTTTATTGTTTATGCATTCAATTCAACTCTTTGATGATCATGTAGAATTTTATTTTTGTATGGATGATATGTAAAGGGCAATATATGTAACTATGACCCTACATGGTCTAAAAAATGCCAAGTTTGCATAATTTGATATATCTATAAAACCCCTTTAAGTAAACAAATTTTAATAAAAAATTAAATATTTGCATAGAGATGAGAGGCCAAAAAGTGACCAAAAATCATCATAAAATGTCAATTTTCACATGATCAAATTATATATTTCATGACAAAAGGTTGTGAAAACATCACTAGAACATCAAGCCAGTTATATTATCTTTCCACCAATATAATTTTTATAATTATATCAATAAATATTTTTATTTTTATTTAATATTAATAATGTCTTTATATGTCATAAAATTATATGTATTACATTTTCTTTATTTATTCAAAATTGAAAAAAATAATAAAATTTGTTAAATGATTTATAAAATATCAAAAAAATGTCATTGGTCATGTGAAAAAAGTTTACCAGGCACACTACAGTTTATAGGGGGATGAATACTTGACTGTTTCCTACAGTCTAAAAAAAATAAAAAATTATGGATGCTAAGGGGCACTCATTTTTTTATTTAAATTTGAAAAAAAAAATCACTCTACGGTTCATACTATACTTTTTTTTGGATGTTTAGGGACACACACACACACACACTCTTGTTGATCACTATTTTAGGACATGTCCAATTGAAAAATATTAATTTTTTTCATATATATAACTAAACCGTATATTTTTGGCACCCTAGGACTCTCTAACTCTTTTAGGGTTTTTCACCTAAAAGGAGAGACTAGGGCCAAAAATGCTAAAGGGTTCATTCAAATTATGTCATGTGTGATGTTATATGAACTAAATGAAATGAAGATATGAAATTGATCAAATATGGATGCAAAATCTAAGAAACAAGTGATGTTTGAAAACACAGTGTAATACAAAATCACCTACAAATGAATGGAAAAATGCAACAAAAATGAATCAGATTGAAAGTGTGCACCTGGAATCTTGATGAGGAATGGAAATTGCTTTTGAAGTGTTGTTGATGCTATTTTTCAGGCCTGGAGGGACTCATTTTCCATTTTGGGCGAATCAGTCCTAGTTCTGTCAAACTGTACCAAAACTTGTTTCTGACAAAAGGGTATCTAAAAATGTAAAAATCCAAAAAAACTAACCTTGGGGTGGGACTCATTTGTCACCCATGGTGAATGAGTCCACTTTTGAATTTCTAGATTTTCAAAGGTGGATTCTAAAGCTTTCAATCTGCACTTTGATGCCCTATAGGTGTCCGCTTATGAAACTTTGATTTACGGGTCTGAAGATGAGTTTTTGTTGATAATTTGACTTGTTGAATGAAGAGAAGACTTGAGCAACCTTGCAACTTGATCTTCAATGATTTCCAAGCTTCCAAAATTCCTAAATCTGCAAACACACAAGACAAGAGAGAGAAAAGTTGAGTGTTAGGGCATGGGGGTTTGCCTTGGTCAAAACCCATTTAGGTAATTAAACCAAAATGATAAAAGAATAGAATGTTCAAAACATGCAACAATGGAATAAATTACCTTGCCATGAGGATTGATCTTGAAATTCTGTAGCATAACATGTAGAATCATCCCTTGGATGTCTTAGGAAGCTAAATTGATGACTTGTAATGACAAAACCCTAAGTTGCTTGACTGGAGATGAAAGATTGGGGGATGAATACTGAAGAATGGATGTGAATTAAGTTAATAGATGTAAAAATGAGTTTAGAGAGGTTCTTTTATAGGAAATTCACCCATTTTACCCGTTAATACCTCATCACAGGTCAACATAAAGCAAAATTAAACTTAAATTTCACTTTTTTCTCGCTCAAAGGTCAAAATTGAGTCAAATTTGACTCATTCACCACACATGGTGAATGGGTCCCACCTGGATAGGACTGATTTTCCATGCATGGTGAATGGGTCCCACAAGGGCTATTTTGACAACTTAGATGCCAAGAGATAAGGAAATAAGGTCTAAAATGCAACCTTGTCGGGTGTTTGATCAATTTAAGCCTCGAGATGCATAATATGGGTTAATATGGGACTATTAGTGATGATGTAAATGTAAAATAGGGCATGGGACACAAAAATCAATGTGAAAATGTGATTAAATACAATTTACAACACTAAAATGAGGTCCACATAGCCTAGGAAGGCACAAGAACCAATGTGAATTTGCAAGACACATTACAACACTAGTTTAACATTAAGTTTATATCAAAAACCTTCTAGATTGATGTAATAATGTTATTAAACACATTTTATAATGTTGAATTAGGGAGAAATGGGTTGATTAAGTCTAGAAAAGCGTGAAAGTCCTTTACAAGACTTTACAACACCTTTACAAGACATTGTTAAAAGCATGTTATTAGATTTGCAATGGTCCAAGACCTAGTGTGGATGCATAAAATTCCTCACAACACTAGATTAAGACCTCATTAAGTCCATTTTATCATGAATTAACCCCATGTCAAGCAAAGGGTCCTTTTTTCTATGACACATTTAGCTCCCACTTTAGTGAGAGGATGAACTTGCTTCAAACTTACACTAAAGTAGACATTCAAGAGAGATCCACATGTACAGATGTAGATGACAAAGAATGAAAAATATCAAAGAGGTGGTCAAGCCCCCAGGATCCAAGATCCTAAATCAAACCATCAAGATACAAAATCATGCAATGGAAAGATAGAGAAAGATGAAAATGAAAAGATGGATCAAGCTTCGATTGTTTGTCCAGCTAGTTGTGGATGAAATCTAGGCTTGCTTGTTTGGAAAAGAGAATGCATACTCAATCTAGGGCGACAGAACTCATGATGGTCCACTGGGTGAGAAGGCCCAAATGTACACACTCTAGGGCCATAGAACTTCTGGTTTTCCACGGGGTGAGAAAGCCCAAAAAAGGTAAGATACATACACTAGTTGGTATGCACTCACAAAAACAAAGGTGGCTATGGGGAAAATTCATGCCGCTAGATGGGATTCCTTCTCAACCATATCAAAGTTATACCTCCTGATAACTTTAATAAGGTGCCACAAAGGAAAAATGATTTTCGAGCTCTATGAGGTAAGCAAAACTTCATATGCTTGACACTCATAGACATTGTTAGTGCAAGATAGTGTAAGGATTTGTTCAAAGGAATATTGCTTTGTTTGTGCAAGGTCTCATCTTAGGGGACATTGTGCTTAACGTCTCCAAGAGAGTATGTGGAAAAAGAGGTATCATGTTCTTGGAGGGAATCAATCCCACTGACCCCACCAAGAAAAGAACACATCGCAAGAAGAAATAAATCGCGCAATGAAATGCAAGTGGTAATGTATGCCCCCCACTTTAAAGTAGTTGCGAGCACCCGTACTATGAGCAATTGATTTAAAGTAGAAGAAGAGGACATGAGAGCTTACTCAAAAAGTAGTATGCCAAGTCATATGTTTTCGATAAGCTATGTCATGAAAGGGGAAGTATGTCACATGCGAGCCAACTTAAGGCACATTGTCCATGTCTCAAGCTTGCTCTTATATGTTCATGAAAGGTTAATAATTGGCCAAAGGAGGAAACGACAAGTGACATACGAGGATAAGGGCTATCAAACCCCTTGCCCCCACTTAGTCTAGGACAAAGGTGAGCCGAAATTGTTGATGAGATGTATGCTAGAGTGAAAATCAATAGCAACTAGAGGAATGAGGTGCCTCTATATAGGGAAGCATACCAAACTCCTAAAAATGTTGTATTTTACGACTCAAAGCATGCCATTCATTAGTGGTGTGACCATGAACTCTATGATATGCACAAAATGAAGTCTTGGAATAACATTTCTTTCGAATTCTAGGAGGGAGAGTGATGAAGTAATCTTGGAGGAGTCTCGACAAGATATCCTCTTGATGAATGGAAGAAGGGGGTCTTGTAGTGGGTGTGAGAGAGACATCTTGCTTAGTATTGGATGTCATACTTACACAAGACTCTTTAGATTACGAGATTTTGTTCTCTCCATTATAGGAGGATACAAAATCTAACGAATGAAAATCGTGAGCATTTTGCTAGATGACATTGTCATTAAGCGAAGGTGTAGTTGTGTGTTGCATGGTTGGTAAAGGATGATGTTCGAGACCACTAGTTGTTAAGGATAATTTAGAAGGGTGTTGTGTGATATTGTTGATGGTGGGTGAAGGTTTGGCGATCTCTATTATAGGACAATAACCGAGACCATGAATTGTTTGTTGTGTGAGGGGGTCTATAGGGTTGTGTACACCTTCTTCGTTAGCACCACAACCTTTTCCACTATATCCAAGTTGTTTCATAAGGTCAAAACCTTTGCCATAAAGCATTTTCAGGGATTTTGGATTGGGTGGTTGTTTGTTATTGTGTTCATCAAAGGTGTTGTGTAGTTTGCTTCTTTGTCTAAAGTGGTTGAGGTGGATGCTTTCGAAAGGTCATCCGAAGTTGGTGTTGACATGATTGTTGTGTCTTTTCCCTTTTTTGAATCTTTGTGGATGATTTTGTATTTTCCCATGAAGTCATGCTCAAAATCCAAGGAACTCCAATCATCTTCGAATAATGTCTTGTGAAGTTCAATGTGTTTGTCATTTTGTTGTTTAGGTTCTACATGTATGGTTGGTGTTAATGTGTTCAAAGGGTTCTCTTTGGTTTTGTCAAGTTGTAAGACACTATAAGGTTCAGGGTTAGTGTTAAGGGTGTATACTTTGTTGTTGTAAATGTATTTTATTTTGTGATGAAGAGTGGAAGGCACACCTTTCATGGCATAAATCCGCTATCTACCTAAGATAATATTAAATGAAAGTTCATAAGGCATGACATGGATTTTTGTATTCAAGGTGACCACTCCAACAGTAAGAGGCATAATGATTACCCCGAGCAGTTTCTTTTAGACATTGTCAAATCCATTAATAGATAGAGAGTCAGGTCGAATGGTGGATCTATGAATTTCAAGCTTATCCAAAAGACTCACACTACACACATTACAAGCAGTGCCAGTGTCGATAAGAGTTCTCTTTATGCCTGTTGTGTGGTATTGAATGATGATCATGAAAGCTTCATTTTGGTTGCACAACTCTAAAGGAGGGAGCTCATGTTGATGGAAAGTAATGTCAAGATTCGTGCTATGGATTAAAGCTTCCGCATCATTCAGAGTTGTACTAGGAGGAACTACAATTTGTTGTAAGGCTATTTGAAGAATAGTGTGGTAATTTGGTGAATTCTGAAGTAAATCCCACAGGGAAATATTTGCAGGAGTATTCTTTAATTGTTCAACAAGATCATACTCCTTTGTTTGTGGGATGTAACAATGAGCAATAGGCGGATTGGGTGAAGGTACAGGGATTGGGGTCTGTTGCGGCGGTTGTGGATTATTTCAAGTGTTATGAGTGGTTGCTGCAATACATTATTATTAGGTGGGTAGAAGATGAGTTGAGTTTTGTTTTGAGTTTGTTGCTTGTGTGATGGTGGGTAAAGAATTAGAGGATTCTTTGGATGTCCCACAGGGTATGTATGTGGTTCAATGATGGAGGGGGATCGAATGGACACTTGTGCATTCATAACCTCAACGGTCTCAAGGTTTGATGTATCTCTAAGGAAGGACAATCGAGAATCACCATTTTATCTAAGGAAGAGACATGATTATTGTTGTCATTTTCTACCACCATGATATTCTCCCTAGAAGGAGAGCATTTAGGATAAAAAAAAACCACATATTCTTGACAAGTAGGGCTAGGTTCTTCCAAAATGACTTCATCGCTAATAGGGGAATGATCGAAGATGGGATTATGAAGAGGGAGATGGTTATGAGAAGGTGTTGGTTGAGTGTCTATTGTTTTTAAGGTCTCATTCGTGTGTGCTATGTTATCTATCCTACTAGGAGAGCTTGTAATATGTGAATCCAAGTTTGAAGTGTGTTAAGTAGCTTCATCACAAGTGAGGGAGGCATCAAGAGAAGGATCACTATGGTTTTCAAATAGATTATCCCAAAGGGAAAGAGCATTACGAAAGGGAGGGTCCAAATTCTCATGACGCTTAATAGGGATGTCTTCTAATACCAATCTATCCTCTTGACATTAAGGTGGTATTCAAGATTTCATCTTTGTGTTTTTTGATGTCTTCCAAAGGCTGAAGAGGAGAGGGACAATCAAGAATCATAGTGCTTGTAGCTCCTTCACCAAAATACCTTCATCACTAATAGGAGAGGTATTGGGAGAAGAACAAGTATGAGGGTCATGATTATCTACACTTGCATCCTCTTGTGTTATTTTAGTCTTGCAAATCTAATAGGTATTAGGAGGGTATGCAAAATGCTTATCAAATGTTTTACTTTGCTGTCCTATATTATGTTCATTAAAAATAGAATCATACAAGCCACTTGCTATTGTAGAAACATGGAATTCTTTAAGAGAACATATACTAATATGAGAAAGTAAATAAAGTGCAATGCAATGACTTAAAATGAAATACAATTTTCAAATATGAAACAAGGTAATGTTCTAATTATACTATGCACTAATTGAAAAATGACATGAACATTGCTAATGTAAAATGGAACAATGCATGAAATGAGTTATTTTAAGTGAGATCTAGTGAAATGCATGCTACAAAAATGTAACTAACTGATAGGAAAATGCACAAGCTATTGAGATGAATATTATAGCCTCCTAAAGAGGTGAATGTGGAACCTACATAGGCGAACCTGATAGATACAAAAGCGAATGTGAAACTTACATAGGTGAACCTGCAACATATACAGTACAAAGGTGAATACACTACAATCCTACATAGATGTATCCAAAACATTCAGAGGTGATCCTACTAGTGCTACAGAGGTGTATATACAACTTATAGGGGTGAATCAATGTGGTCTACAGAGGCATATGTAATTTTCTCTTGGGTGAATCTGCGTTGTACATCAACAAACATGAAAGGTATAAAAACATTAATTTTTGATAAAATTTTTGCATCACTTTATACACAACCCTTTCATTGGGTTATGTGTTCCAAGCCCCTTGGGTAACATTCATCTACTTTTCATCATTTTCTTTGGCATCTAATAATACACAAACTGAAAAATCATGTGATGCCACATCAGTGCCTTGTGCCTTACACTTATATTATCTCATGTGATGCCACATCAGTGCACCAATAATACATGACTTAGTGACCCTCTATCAATCTCACTATTTTTTTGGGAATTTTTGGATACCTTGACAAAAAGCATGCTGATGTGACATCATATTTGATGATGTGGCCTTGAAACCAATTTTTATAAGTAGGGGACTTGTCAAATAAGTTGTTGTACAAATCTGGGAGTGATTTGAAGTTTTCACATAAGACTTTGAGAAGTGGGAAGTTAGGGTGGCCCACTATAGACTCCTCTCCCTTATAGCAAGCATCCCTCAAGAATATAGCTCATACCATTACCAGTATACCTAATAGAAGAAAACTTACCTGAAACAACACTGATGCTTCTTACCACCTTTGTAATTCCTCATATACAAGCTTTTGCAATCTGGCACCCTAGAAAATACAAGGATTTTCCATTGTTGAAAAGTAATAATGAACTCTGTCACCCGGGAAAATACAAGGGGGTTTCACCATAGCCCAATAGCAGTTGGCTTCTCCTACAAACAATATGAAATGAAAAACCAAAAAAGAATGGAATTTGATCATAATTTTTTTTTTTCGGATCAAATGGGGTACCTATATATGTGTAGACATTTTTCTTTTAAATGACCATTTAATTTGTAGTTTTGGCGCAAGTTCCAGGGCTTAAATTTGATGGCTGTATGATCGCATTTAGATATTTTTTCTGTAAAATACAATAAAAAATTTAAGAAGATTGTATCAGATGAAAGGAGAGATTTTGGATAGACTGTCAAAATTTATATAGAATTACAATGATATATATATTTGATTTATATATAATTTTACTTACACTAAGGTATATATCATAATGTTTTAAGGGCACCTTTGAATAGATAACCATCATTAAAAAATTTGTTGACAGGCAAGGTGGACCATCAAATTTAAGCCCTGGGCGCAACCATTTGCCTCATGGGTCCATTTAAAGTTTTCCTAAAATGTAAAACTAAAACAACTACGCTCTGTTTCCAAATAGCATGGGCCACACCTCCTCCTTCCATAGTTAGGAAGTAATTGTATGGGTTAGAAGAATCTTGGCCAATTTTTCTCAAGTTTCTGTCATATTTTATTTTCTTTCCAATTAAACAGAACTTGCATTTCCCAGGTTTACAGATAGGGGAGAGTGCATTTGACTATATTTATTAATTAATTGAAAATAAAAAACGCATTGCATTCTATTTTTTGATAAGTTAATAAATACTTTCAAATGTGCAGTCTAATGGCATAGACAATACATTAGAGAGCTTCAAAGTGCATGGAATGCATTTAATACAATATCAGAATGCACATTTAGAATATTTATTAATTTATTGAAAATAAAAATACATTGATCAATTAGTTAATAAATATGGTCAAATGTATATCTTGATTCAAGTCAATTTAAACAATTATAATCAGTTAAAGATATAAAAATTTCAGTGTACAATTATAATTTAGTAAATTTTTGAATTAGTTTATGTAAACATATTTTCTAATTAGAATATCAGATCACATTCCATTATTCATCATGAGAATAAAATAATTAGAGAGGAGAATTGAATACTAAATTTATGAATATTAATAATTCTTTTTGTTTACAAGAATGCTTATGAAGAAATAGTGTATTTTTTGAGTCAACATTTTGGATTGTACTCAACAATCCATTATCAGAAAGAGGAAGAGTAAAGAGAAGGGTTGCAGACTTAGAGTGAGGAGGATGGACAAAGAGAAATAAGTAATTAGATAGAAGAAAAATTGGTAGAAAATAAAAACTATGGAATAAAATATTAAAAACAAATCTAAAGTTTAAGTTAAAAATAATATAACTAAAGAATAATCACAAAAAAATTTAGATAGGATAAACAAAATCTAAGAGTTTGTGGATAAAATAAATTATTATATGGAAATATATAGAACAGAGGATGTAAATTAATAGACAAATGCAAATAAACAGAAGAGTAGACATAAAGAAAAACAAGAAAGTATTAGCCCATAAAAATTGTCTATATGATAGGAATATATAAATTAAAAAGAATTAAAATTATTTATGTATGTATGGGGTTCAAAGAAATAAGGATTAAATAGATGAGAGTAATAACATTAAAGATAAAAAAATAAAATAAAAAATTATTTATTTGACATAGTCTTTTGAATTTTTTTTTATGGTATTTTATAGTAAAAATTATTAAATATGGTCACATGAACATCAAAGTTAGGTTCTTTATTGTGATTAGTTTTATTTATTGCAAAATATTTGAAAATCAGTATTTGTTAATTAATTCATTGATAGTTCAAAAATTATGTAGATAAATCTTCACAAAACATCATAAATTGATACTACTATAAAAAAAAATCCTACTTACCAATTAATATTTAATTAGCATACTTATCTTTTAAAAAGTCTATCCAAAATACATGACTAATATCCTTTGCACCTATTCAACTCCTTTTTTATTCCATTCAATCATTTTAATTTATGTTTGAGTTTTATTTTATTTATATGAATTTTTTATTTATTTATAAAATTATGTCGGCTTATATTTTTTATTTAAATTATTAAATTTATAATTACATTTTTTTATTATATATGGACTATATTTTATTATTACATACATATATATTCTTACTTAAATTAATATTGTTATATATTAATAATTAAACTATATCTTTTATAAGACTTATGTAAATAAATTAAAATTATAATATTATCAAATTGTGTAAATTACATTGAATATTATATTTCACTATAGAAATGATTATCTATTATTTAGTTATTTAAAATTTAAATAAATATATATTTTATTGGTATGTATAGTAAATATTATAAATATAAGATATATGATGATTATGTGATTTATATCATATATGAAATACAACAAAACTAAATCCATGTCTAGTTAATGTATATATTATAGATTAAAAAAAATTAAAGATAACATGTAACATTTTCACATTATTATAAACATATTCTTTAAGCTTTCTAATAAAGTTTCCCATCACTAAGCTTTTGGCCAAAATATATGTACTAAATTTTAAACAAAGTATTTTTAAATTTTTAGAAAGTTTAAAAGATTGTTTTTTACCCATTAATCAAACCAATTGTATGATTTAACCAGTAGTTAATCCTTTCACTCTTCACCCTCCAATTTCACCATGGAATGTCCAAGGTGAAAGGTGTAGATTCAATTCATAGAGCTTGGAGTGCATGCACACCATCCCATGCAATATTGCTCATTTGAAAAACTTTAATCTCTTCCTTTTGTAATGGTTAAATTTAGTTCACAACAATCAATAAATGACTACAATGACTAGTTAGCTTCATTTTTATCCATTTGTGCCATTTATTGAGGACAAAGTTAAAATTTAAGGGTTAACCATCTTGTCAAGGGTGTTTTTGTGATGGTTATCCATTTAGATTTGTTTTTTAAATATTAAAAATATTTTATTTTTAAATATGTATATAACTATAATTATATAAAAAATGACAGTCTATCTATTTTTTCCATTGCTATACGAGTTGATGGATAGCTCCTAATCATTTTGTATGTCACATACTGATTTTTTGCTTACATAGTTTTGACATTTTATTATTTAAAAAAATGAATTAGACACTTGGATCTTTGATATGTGTTAATCTATGATTGATGTTTATAGATGTTAGGTAGATATATCTTGGATTCGATGTATATGTTAGATTATATGATGATATAATGCACTAGTTTCACTTCGACTATGGTTTATGGACTAATTCTACTAATGAAAATTTAAGTTCAAATGAATGCAGGTATATGTCAAAGACAAGAACATGGTCAAGGTAAGGGTGTTTAGCCAATTGACATTGATTATTATGATAGAAATCTTGTGCACACACACATTCATGTAGTTCCATCTATTTTTCATTATGTGATTATGATTGCATTGTGTTTTCTCAATACATCATTTGTGCTTTATGGTTTAACTAATGATTTGCATAGAAAGATAAAATATTTGGATAAATTGAAAATATGCCATATAGTTTTATTTTTATTTTGAAAGTAAACTCAAGTGAAATAAAAAATATGTCTTAGACTATTTTATTTCAAAAACCAATGGTTGATTAAAAAAATAAAATACCAAGTATTTAATATATAAATTGCATGATTTATATTTATATATAATAATAATTATATGATATTTTTATTTATATATAAATATATAAATATAATTTTTGTTATTAAATGTATATATAATTTTTAAGTTAATTGCATGATAAATAAAACTAATCTAATTTTTATTAATATATAAATAATTATAAATTTAAATTGCATTATTATTATTATTATTATTATTATTATTACCATCACTATCTGATACCTGCTATGATTTGTTAGGCCTCAACATAGTGAAGATGCCCACGCTGGTGTTCCATTTTGACAGGGGAGCTCATTTGTCTCTGCCTGCAAACAACTATCTCATTCCTATTGATAGTTCAAGGGTTTACTGCTTCGTCTTTGCAAGTACCAAAAAAAAAAATTTTCTAGACAGGGAAGTAGATATGATATAGCAGACGAGGTTGTCTCACACGAACCATCTTCATTTGAGGATCATGTCATATCTGGAGATTGTATGCTTAAGGGTTCGGGTAATAATGGTGGTATTCAAAGTTTTCATTAAAACTTATGTCGTCGATTGGGGCTATTTTTATTTAAACTGCATTGCATTACATCTATCATACACTAAATTCTCTGTTGGGCGAGATGAAGTGGAAGTTTCCAGAAACAAATTGGCAAAGGTTGAAGTGGGTGTGGCTGCAAGTGTTAAGGCTCATCTGTCAATGGCTTATCAACCATGGAATTTTCGTGTACAACTAAAATCGTAGAAATGGGAGAGGTCATTTGAAGGATATCTGGCATGGGAAGATTTAGCAATTGTGTTCAAGCTAAATTGCCCAAGGGTGGAAGATTCACTCCGCACAATCATTGGGTACCATGTTATTAGCCCCAAAGCAAGGAGAATTCTTCAGCCATCCCAGGTGCTGTCGATTTTTCTTTCCAATTTAATAAGTTTATGTCAATCTTTAGAAGATGTTGAGAAAGTAGCAAGGAAGTTTGTGAAAGAGAAATTTCTAAAAGATAATGCTTTGCAATTAGTTGTGAAAAACTATAATTTCTTTGAGGGAAAAGGGTATATAGGAGGGTTATTTACTAGGAAATTCCTCAATCAGAGGCAAGGTTTTCAAGAAATCTATGATGGGGTTAAGATGCATTTGAATACAACAATGATAATATCTTCTTGAAAACATTGAATAAAAACTCTTAGTTTATCTACCCAAACATGGAGACTGCTTTTAAAGAGAAATACTATTCAATTTCTTTCCTCCGTTCACATGAATGCGTGTTACTCATCCCAAATCTGACAATGGATCAGTTGCTTAGGGCAAACCAGGTGTTTTTAAATCCAGGCTCTCACTCATCTCCAAACGCAGTGGTGGGTTGTAGCACTCACATGACAGGGAAGAAGAGGAAAGTGCAAGACTTAGAAGCAGACGGTGTGGAAGTAAAGGATAGCCCTGAAGAAGGCCAGGCAAAAAATTTAATGGCTCAAATGGATGAAGATTAGTTTGGAAAATAATTAGGGTTTTGTAATATTTTTGTTTAGGATCTAGTTTTAGTTTTGTAAGTTGGGATCAGGGCTTAAATTTGATGGTTGACCTTGCCTGTCAATAATTTTTTTAATGATGATTATCTATTCAAAGGTGCCCTTAAAACATTCTGATATAGCTTACTGTAAGTAAAATTATACATAAATCAAATATATATATCTTCTTAAAATTTTGATTGTATTTTACGGCAAAAATCTCTAAATACGGTCATACGACCATCAAATTTAAGCCCTGGTTGGGATTGTAAGAAACAAGTCAAATGCATAAGTATAAGTTAGATAGTCAGTATATGCATAATTATAGAGGACTATATTTGGGCATGGTATGGGATATGAAATGGGGTAGTAAAATTTTGTTTTTCTACAACAATCATACAGACAAAATGTTGGGTAGTATTTTGTTGGATATGAATTAATACTCTGTTAAACTCTATGCAAAGTTTATATATTAATATATATTATAGGTATATCTTGCCTTTTATATAAAAAAGAAATAAATAAAATTATAATTATTAAATATATTAGTGTGTTTTTTCAATGACGTGGAGAAACTTACTGTATTTGAACTAAATAAAGAAAAAATCAACAATGGAAATATAATTGTTGAATGTTATGAGTAAGTGCAATAACTTGAAAGATTTATTAAATTAACATATTTTCTATTAGATAGTCATGTTAATCTTTGGCACAATTATTTCTCATATGATTTGAAATATAGAAAGAAAAAGAGGGTTTTACTTTTAGAAATTATTTACATTTTCTTTTAAAATGATTGAAATAATTTAAGTTTTAGAAAAGAGATTTTTAGGAGGAAATGTGAATGACCAAGTATAACAAAAGAGAGAAGCTTTGCTAAAATAAAAATTTCATAATAAGAGAATATAAAGTAATATTATAATTTTGATTTTTAATTTTTTAAAATGGAATGAGTTGTTATATTATGGCAAGTTATTTATTGGAATTGAGTGCACCGGTTTGTTGAATTTATTTAAGTAAAAAAAAAAAACAAAAAAAATATTATTTTTAAAGATAAGATAAAAAAAACGTTAAATTCCTTGATATAAAAAGAAGTTTGTAAAATTTAAAAAATTAAGCTATCTTTTGAGATTTATTTAAGTAATCTTTTTTAATAAAATATTATTATTTATAAAAAAACTACACATAAAAAGAAGTTTCTAAAATTTATAAGATTAAGAAAGAAATAACTTTCTTAAATTTACTACTACATATAAAACTAAGTTTCTATATTGATATACTTAAAATTTAAAAAATATTGAAAAATGTTAAAAAAAAAATATTCTTTGATTCAATGTAAAATATTTTTTAATATTAGAATGTAAATAAAATTCTAAAGGAATGAAAAATAATTGTTCATTTAAAAAATTCTAAATAAATTAATGTATTTAAAATTAAAAAAATTGAAAATTAAATTATAAAAAACTACACATAAAAAGAAGTTTCTAAAATTTATAAGATTAAGTAAGAAATAACTTTCTTAAGTTTACTACTACATATAAAACTAAGTTTCTATATTGATATATTTAAAATTAAAGTATATTGAAAAATATTTAAAAAAATATATATTCTTTGATTCAATGTAAAATATTTTTCTAATATTAGAATGGAAATAAAATTATAAAGGAATGAAAAATAATTCTTCATTTTAAAAATTCTAAATAAATTAATGTATTTAAAATAAAAATTGAAATTAAATTAAAAAATATTCTAAATTTATTATTACAAATAAAAATATGTTTCTAAATTAATATATTTAAAACATAAAAAATATGCAACATTTTTAAAAAAATTGAAAATATTTCAAAAGGAAAAATCATTAATATTTAATTTTATTCAAAATTAAATATTATAAATGAAGATTTAATTGTACAAAACTAGAGCAACTTAAATATATAGTCTAATATAAGGCCTTTCATAATAAGATCACATCTAAAATCAATTTAAAACTAGCAATCACACTTTGGTGTGCAATGGGTATGTCGAAGATGTGTGGAAGGTAATTAGGGAAAATTTTAGTCTATTCTTTTTATACATTTGTGCAATAAACACAAGGTCAATTGGTAGTCCATTTAGAAAATGATGTTTGTGCAATAAAGGTCTCAATTTTCAATAGAAAAGTGAGAAATTCAAATCCATTATGCATCCACTTAGAAGGATTTGCCGCACAACTAAAAAAAAACATCTAAATCAAGAAGATAATCAAGCTCCGTTACCAATAGACTCATTTTATGCTTCAAATAGGGAGATAGGGAGAGAGAGGGAGAGGTAGAGATGGAAAGAGGGAGAGATATAGGGGGAAGAGCAAGAGAGAGACAAAGGGGTAAGGAGATAGAGATAGAGATGGAAATGGAAATGGAAATGGAGATGGAGATGGAGGAGAGGGAGATGAATAGATAGAGAGGATAAAGGGATAGATAGAGATGGAAGATGTAAATATATAGAGATGGATTGATAGGGAGAGATAGGGAGAGAATGAGGGGGGATAAAAAGACAAAGATATAGGAAGTGATATATAAGAGGTAGAGACGGAAAGATGTAGGGGTAGAGCCAGGACATGTAGAGATAATAAGATAGAGATAGAGGTATTTATGAAAGAATAAATATGGAGAGATAGAGATAGAGAGGTAGAGAGATAGAGGTAGAGATAGGGAGGGAGAAAAAAGGAGTGTGTGTATGCATAAGAGAGAGAGAGAGGGAGATAGTTATGTATAAATATACAAAGAGGGAGGGAGAGGAAGGAGAAAAATAGAGATAGGAGAGAGAAGTATAAAGATATAGAAAGGAGTGATAGGGAGAAAGGGGGAGAGAGGGAGAGATAGGGATATAAAGGAGAGATGGATAGATAGATACAACTTGGGAAAGATGGAGGGGGTGAGATACAGAGATTCAAAGACAAAGATAGAGCAATAAATATATAGAGGGAGAGATGGAAGGAGAGAAAAAGAGGGAAAGGGATAAATAGAGACAAAAAGAGGGAGACAATGAAAGAGGGGGAGCTGGAGAGAGCAAGATAAAGATATAGGAAGTGATAAATAGAGAGAGGTAGAGAGGGATATAGAGAGAGTAGGAGAGATGGAGGGAGAGATTGAGTGAATAAGTGAGTGATAGAGATAATGAGATATAAAGAGTGAGGGAGAGGGAGAGATTGGAAGATAGAGATAGAGGGGGAAAAGTGAAAGATAAAGGAGGTGATAGAGATAAGTAATAGAGATAGAGAGATAGATGGGGGAGAGGCAGATATAGGGAGGGGAAAATAGGGAGTTTGTGTGTGAGAGTGAGAGAAATATATAGAGATAAATATAGGGAGTGTGTGTGTGTGTGAGTGAGGGAGAGATATTAAGATATAGATAGAGAGGGATATATAGGGAGAGAGAGAGAGGGAGAGAAATAGAGAGATAATAGAGAAGTAGAGAGATATAGAAAGATAGAGTGATAGGGGGAGAGAGAGAATATATAGGGGAAAGAGTGAGAGATATGCAGGGAGAGGTAAGGAGATAGAGATAGGGGAGAGGTAGAAAGGAAGATAGTGATAGAGATGAAGATGGATATGGAGAGATAAGGAGAGAGAAATAAAGATATAAAGAGGGGGAGACAAAGAGAGGGAGATCTATGGAGGGATAGAAAGATATAGGAAGTTATATATAGAGGTAGAGAGAGGGAGATATATATAGAGAGAGGTACAAATGTATTAAATTAGGATATATATATATATATATATATATATATATATATATATATATATATATATATATATATAGAGAGAGAGAGAGAGAGAGAGAGAGAGAGAGAGAGAGAGAGAGAGAGAGAGAGAGAGGGTGATATATATGTATATAGAGAGAGATGGATATGATTATGATTATGATTAAATTAGGTTAGGGTTCAATAAAAATTCTAAGATAAAGCTTGGAGGGTTTAGGTGATTGAAGATAGATTAGGATGACAATCAGGGTTAGGGTTAGGGTTAAGGATTAATTAGGATTAGAGTTGAATTAGGGATAGGGTTAGGGTTAGGGATCAGTTAGGATTAAGCTTCAATTAGGATTCAATTAGAGGTCAATTACGGTTATAACTAGGATTAAAGTTAGGTCGAGGTTTAGTTAGGGTTAGGGTTCTAAAATAAAGCTTGGATTTAGCATTAGGGTTAGGGTTCAATTAGGGTTTGTATTTTGGTTTGGGTTCAATTAGGGTTAGAGTTCAATTAGGGTTAAGATTCAATAGGTTAGGCTTAGAGTTAGGGGTCGAGCTTAATTAAGGTTGAATTTTAATAGGGTTAGGGTTAGGGTTTTAATATAAATCCTAGGGTTAAAGGGTTTGTATTCAATTAGGGTTATAGTTAGGGTCATATTTATATTAAGGTTAGAGTTAGAAGTTATAAGTTAAGATTAGGGTCAATGTTAGTAAGGGTTGGGGTTAGGGTTGGGGATTAATTACTATTAGGGTTAGGGTTTAATAAGGGTTAAGATTCAATTAGGGTTAGGTTCAATTGATGTTTAATTAGGGTTAGGGTTCTAGGATAAATTTTTGTGTTAGGGTTGGGGTTACAATTAGCTAGGATTAGGGTTAGTGTTATAAATTACAATAAGGGTTAATATTTAATTAGAGTTTTGATTAGGGTTTATATTTAATTAAGGTAAGGGTTCAACTGGTGTTAGGATTAGTATTCAATTATAATTAAAATTAGGTTGGGGTTAGGCTTAATTTAGGGTTAGGATTAGGTTTTAATTAGGGTTACAATTAGAATTAAGGTATTTAAATTATAAGTATGATTATGAATAGGGCTAGAATTATTGTTACGGTTATAATTTGGATTAGCATTACAAGTAGGACAAGGGATAAGATTATAATTTTAAAATTATAACACTAAAACTACCACTATTTTTTAATCACCCTAAATCTATAACTAACACTAATTCTAATTACAACCCTAACCCTAATTCTAACTCAAATTTTAACCCTAACCCTAACCCTAACCCTAACTCTAACTCTAACCCTAACCCTAACATTGACAATATTTCTAACCCACCCTAATTATACAACTAACAATAATTCTAATTGCAACCATAGCCCTAATCCTAATTATACCTCTTACCATAATCCTCACTCTAATCCTAATACTAACCCTAACCTTAATTGTACCCCTAATTATAGTTTAAAGACATTAACTCAAACCCTAACCCTAACCCAATCCTAACCATAATCCTAACCATAACCCTAAACCCTAAATAAAACCCTAACCAAACTCTAACTCAAAAATTAACTCAAACCCTAACCCTAACCTTAAACCCAAAACCAAACCCTAACCCTAAGTGTTTGTCTAAGTATAACCCTAACCTTAATCCTAAACCTAACCTAAACCATAATCATAATTGTAACCATAACCCTAATTATATCTCTGATAGTATCTAAAACCTTAATCCTAACCCTAACCTTAACCTTAACCATAATTCAATATCTAATCATAGCCCTAACCTTACTTCTATCTCTAACCCTAACCCTAACCCTAACTAAAATCCTTACCCTAATCCTAATCCTAACTTTAACCCTGACCCTAATTATGATGATAACCCAATCCAAACTATAATTCTACCTCTAATTGTAATCGTAACCCTAACCCTAATCTTCTTATTAAGGCTAATCGAACCACAATCCTAAATTTATCTCTAACCCTAACCCTAACACTAACCCTATCCCAAATGTTAATCCCAAACATAATCTCCAAACCTAACCCTAACCCTATTGTTAACTTTAATCATAACCCTAACCCTATTCATAATGTTAACCCCAATCCTCACCCAAACCTTAACACAAACCCTAACCCTAACCCCAACCCTAATATTAACCCTAACCCTTATCCTAACCATGATAATTTTGTCTTCCATGTTCCGCTGTGATTGCTACTAGCATATATATATATATTATTTTAATAATATATATAAAATACATCGAGATATATCCTTCTCAAGGCGTCTATTGTAGTTTTATGTGAGAAAATTTATTAAAACTAGACGCCTCACATAAACATTTAACCCTATTATTCTATCATTCTATCATAATCATAATAATAATCCCAATCCTACCCATTTCCTCACCCTAACCATATTTCTTACCCTAACACGAGCATTAACGTAAACCCTAAACATAATCCTAATCATAGAACAAAATTCTAACCCTAACCATAAACCTAATGCTAACACTCACCTTAACACTAAACCCTAACTGTAACTATAACCCTAATCATAAGCCTAAACCCTAACCCTAACCATGATCATAAACCTAGATGCTAAACCCTGATCCTAAATGGTTAACCCTAAATCTAATGCTAACTCTGACCATGATATAAACTTTAACCCTAATGCTAACCCTAAGTGTGATATAAATCGTAACCCTAATTATATTAATTTATTCAATGTATAACACTAAACCTTAACACTAAACCCTAACACTAACTATAACCCTAATCATAAGTCTAAACCCAAACCCTCACCATAATCATAATCGTAAACCAAATCCTAACCCTAATGTTAATCTTAACCTTAATCCTAACCTTGACCCTAACCTTAACCCAAACCATATCACTGACCAAATATAAATCCTTACCCTACCCCTAATTATAATTCCAATCCAAACCTTAATAGTAATTCCAACCCTACCCTTAACACTAACCAAAACTTTATTCCTAACCTGAAACCTGTTATAATTATAATCTAACCCCTAACCCTAACCCTAACATAATTCTCACACTAACCATGACCATAAACCCAACCTTAACACTAAACCCTAACCCTAATAATAATAATAAATCTAAACCAAACTCTAACCCTAATGTTAACCCCAACCATGATATAAACCCTAATCCTAAATGTTAACTCTAATCATAACCCTCAATATATTAATTTATTCAATGTGTTACACATGCCGCAACTGCTACTAGCAAATATATAACCTATATATAAAGTACACTGAGATGTCTCTAGGCGTTAATTTTTTCATCATTCAATTTTAATAAAAATTAAAGTTGAAAAAAATTTAACGCCTCAATATATCTCGACGTATTTTACATATAAGTTATATATTTACTAGTTTTATTCACATTAACAAAACTTGCATTTATTTTTATTAAATCTAAAATACTGTAATTAAAATAGTATAAAGAGAAGTTGCATTTATTTTTATTAAATCTAAAATACTATAATTAAAATAGTATAAAGAGAAGTGGCACTTGTTTGGGAAAATCATGACAAATGTTTGCACATGCCCTTTTGTTGGGAGAATAACCGCTGCCTAATGTCATTAGCCTAAATTTATTTTGGTGACACCGCGGAAACGTTGAGGCGACCCTAAGCATTTCGAACAACCCCTAAAAGCTCCAACTGTCTTTTAATATTCGCGTACACTAACACCTTATGAAGGCGGCAAATCGGAAGGGGGAAATCCAAATACGAAAAATTAATAAAAAATGCCAGTAGCTCGGCCCGAGCCCCAGGAAACTCGTGTGATTGCTCATGTCGATTTGGATTGTTTCTATGTACAAGGTACCTTTGTCATTATTATTTACTGCAACTTCCTTCAAATTTTGCTTGGAATGGAATTCAACTATCTTTCTTTAAAACCCTTCAAAACTGGTTTGTGTGTTTTAAGTTCCCCTGCAGATTTTGTTTGAATAGAAAACGTCAAATGGTCGTATGGCTGCCTCAAGTCTGTAAGGCATTTAATGGAGGCTGAGTGGAGAGGATACTTTTATAAAAAAAAATGTTTTCTTTCACAAATTATATTTTTTTGAATATAATTTTAAATTATTTTTATATAAAATTTGCAGAGTTAAAAAAACAGGATTTCAGAAAAAAATGCCTTAACAATATTTGCAGGATGGATATTTCAAATCATGTTTCGTGGTTCATCATCAGGAAGAAAATTTCTTCTACCCTTATATGCTTATCGAATATTTTCTGTCCTTTAACAACTTCCTTGCCTAGTGGTCAGGCCAATCCAGCTCTAATGTTATTTTCTGATTACGGGTGCTTTGCATGCCGAAAGCAATGGCAATTCGACCCAATTAATTCACTGACGTTAAATTGTGCAGGCATGTTTCCTAAAGTATTTTATTAACTCTAAAGGTAAATCTGTATATAATTTATGTCTGTAGGCAATTTTATTGAGAATTTAACCTTAGTCTATTGGAGACTGTCGGACGCCTAATGACTAACAAATTATTGGCACATATAAAATTTAAGGCAACGTCACATGTGTGTACAAGTTGGGGTATGCAGCAGTTGATGCAAACTCATATGCTACAGAGATGTACGTGCAGGGGTGCACGGGTGCAGGATTATCACAAAGTGTGAGCGCGGGAAGAGTATGCAAAGTGTGCAATACCGACCAAAATTTGGGCACTGTAAAATTGAGTTCCCATATCAACACAAACATCTAACTTGAAAGTTGTAACATAACATCGTTATGGAACTTAGCAAAACAAAAATCAAGTGTATTTTTTTTCACTTTCTTCTTTGTATGTTTAAGTTTTTCAAAATATTAATATATTGCACGTGAGATTTAGGGTAAATACATTGGGTGAGGCAGGTTAGGTTAGGTTTTACTGTGTGCGCCTCAGGTGCAGATTTTGGTTGGTTTTTGCACTTGCACCTGCCAATGTGTGCAGCCCATTTTTAGTAGCTATAATACACCCCAACAACCTTGATTTAACAACATAAGTTTTTTGAGAGTGAAGGAATGGGGCAAATTCTTGATCGGAATATGGTAGTTGTAACAGTATACTATGTTACACCAAGTTTCTTGGACATTTTTTGGGATGGAATTTTTTAGGTGATGGAAGGGGACAACAATTAAAAAATAGGGAAAATTTTAAGGATATAAGAAATTTCAAATATTGATAGGATAAGATATTCATATATGCATTCCAAAACTTGATTACATAGCATTAGAGCTAAATTGAGAGTTCACATTAGAATCTAGACACAATTTAACAAAATTTCATTGTTTTCAATTTTAATGTACATATATATTATAAAAAAATTACAACAAACTGTCTAAAGGCTACAAGTTTCAACTACAAATTGTTGGGGCCTATGCAATTCAAAGAAATTGTGAGTGAACATGGGCTTGCTTACTCTTCTACCCATAGTTTGCAAACTTAGACTCGCCGCGGACTCGGCAGCCCAAAAATATGACTTGGACTCGGGACTTGGGACTCGGCACGGACTTGCGAAAAGACTTGGCTAGGACTCGGCAAAAAAAAAAACTGTAGCTTTGCAAAAAAGAAAGAATCAAATTAATGCATTTAGAGAACAAATTAATGCATTTAGAGAACATAAGAGCCTAATTTGATTATCAAACACTTATAATTCAAAGATTACACATGTCATATGATCATCAAACACTCAATAATTGAAATTTCATCATTCATAGTCATCAAATACTCATAGTTGCAATGTATAACAGCATCATAAGTTTATTAATGTTTACATATAATCATGTCAAAAAGAGGAAAACATTAACAACCACATGTAATCTACATCTTCCTTTTTCCCCTCCCAATGGCACTCAATTTTGGAGGCCTAGAACTAGAATGTGCTCGTGCTATAGTATCCGAACGAGGACTAGGAGATCGAGCAGGGGAAACATGATATTCAAATGTGTCTTCGTTGTCCTCCATGGCATCCAATCTTGCTGCTGCTTCTTCTTCTGCTGCTGCTCTCTCTAATTCAGCAAGATCCTCATCAGTAAGGAAGACATCAGCCTCATTATTTTGTTCATCAATAGTCCATTCACCATATGGATCAATGTCATCCAAGTCGATGGACTCGTGTGAAACACCCTCCACCTTTCTAGTTCGAAGGCGAAGGTTGTACCGAACAAAAACTAAATCATTTAGGCGCTGCTGTCAACCTGTTCCTCTTCTTTGTGTGAATGTTCTCAAATAAACTCCAATTGCATTCACGCCTAGAAGCACTGCATGGCTGTGACAAGACATGTATGGCTAGCTTTTGAAGATTTGGTGTGCAAGCACCATAGTTCTCCCACCATAAATCTACAAAAACATGTTTAAAAAATATAAGTATTAAGAAATAAGAATAAAGTAAACAATTTGTATGTAAGAATCAAGTTTCTAATTTCATTTTTTACCTGGTTGTTGTTTTCCTTTCCTTTCAATTGCTTGCTGGGAGGAAAAGAGTCTCCTCTCTGCACCCTTGTAGACCTTGAATAGATAAAAGAAAAAGTAAATCAAATATAGAAAATTCATAGATAGTCAAGGCTCAACATTGCAAATTCATAAATAAGATGTAACAAATCTCACCTCCAACTCATCAAGCACTTTATCTCTTAGCTCACGATTAGGCACCATCCTATCAATGCATATGACAAGACCTTCCATGACCTCTTCATCTGCCTTAAATATGTCTGAGAAGTAGAACTTCGGATTCAAGAAGTAGGCAAAGGCATGAATCGGCTGGTGGAGTTGGTGTGTCCATCTCCGATCAATGATGTGCCATATGATTTCATATTTCCTTTTGTTGCCGCCATAGTAACGTGATATGGCCTCTTTGGCCCTATCCATGGCCTCATAGATGAAACCCATTGGCATGCCATCTCCATCCACCATACGAAGAACCCTCACCAAAGGTTTTGTCACCTAAAAAAATGAAAACAAATGTTAAATTATAACAAAATTAACCCCTCAAAAAATAAAAACAGCAAATAGATTATCATGTATAATTTTTTTTTGTGTGATTGCTACTTACCCCCATCAACTCCTCTCCATTTTTGATGAATGTCTCATCAAAAACTATGGCAACAATCCTCTCCCCTTCAGGTCTATTGGAAAATGAGGACTCCTTCCAAGCATCGGACACGAACATTTGCTTGAGATGACCAATGGCACCAAGAATGCTTTGCAATGTGAGGAAGTGGCTAGCAAATCGTGTCACTCCAGGTCGCACAAGGTCCTTGCCATTTGTGAATTTCCTCATCAAAGAAAGCACCCAAGTATGGTTGTAGATAAATTTTGTAACACTTTTTGCATCTTCAACCACTCTTTTGACCCATGAAATCTTCCCAATGTCCTCTAGCAATAGGTCTAAGCAATGTGCAGCACACGGAGACCATGCAATTGTGGGATACCTCTCCATAAGTAGTCTACCTGCAGCTACATATGCAGTTGCGTTGTCCGTGATGATTTGGACAACATTATCAACTCCAACCTCCTGGACCACCCCATCTAATAGATTGCATAAAGTCTCAGCATTTTTAACTTCATGGGAGGCATCTATTGATTTTAGAAACACCAATCCACCATTAGAGGCCACTAAAAAGTTAAGGAGAGTTCTATTTCGTCCATCTGTCCACCCATCAGATAAAATGCTGCAACCTTTTCTTTGCCAAAATTTCTTTTGCTCATCAACCACAAGCCGTGTATTCTTTTATCCTCTAGCAATGGCCCACTCAAATCTCTAGATGATGGGGTCTTAAACCCCTTTCCTGCAACTGTAAGGGCGTTCACCAAACCTTCCCAATATGGGCTGTTTGCAACATTGAAAGGTAGATTATTGTAGTACCAAAAGTTTGCAGCAGCCATCCTAGCTTCTTGATGCTTTTCCTTATTCCAACCGGTACCTTCAAGTGAAGGTTGTGCTCCTGGAACATTATGTGGAATAAAATAATTTGGTCCTGATGAAGGACCCTGACTAGCACTAGCAGTAGAAAAGGAACCATCAGGACTCTCACCAAAAGATGAATGTGGAGCACGGAAGCTTGGACTTGCAGCACCATGGGGCATAGATGGTGTAGAATGGGATTGGGATCCACTCATCGCTGCTGCTAGGGCATCCTTTGTTTTTTGTCTTTCATCTTTTTTTAGCTCATATTCAGCAAGAAGGGCCTTCATCTCTCTAATAATCTCAGGAGTAGTATTCTTGCATCCCTCCACATTTTGCCCAGGTATTCTAGCAAGGTGGTATTTTAATCTGTTTATTCCTCCTGTCATCCATTTCTGGCATTCATTACATGTCACTTCACCTTTTTTATTTCCTGGAATTCCATACTTCCATGCAAGGTCTTTTTTCATTCCCTTTGGATTTGAAGACGACATTGTTGTTTCAAGTTCAACATGGGAAAAAAAAAATCAGCTAGGGTTTGCTAAAAAATCAGCAAATAAATGTGATTCAAAGTTTCAAACATTTGCAAAAGAAAAAGAATGCAAAACCAAGCTAGAAATAGTAAGAATTAGGCTATTAAGGAAAATAGAGAAAAAATTGGCAGCATTTCCCCTTATTTTTCTTGATTTTTTGATTTTGAATGCAAGAAAACAAAAAAAAAAAGAATTGTTAGATCACTTACCTGGCTCTATTTTGATCTTTTTAGTTCGTTCTCCTTGCTTCAATCAACCCCAAATCAATTTGCAGACCTGTTTTTCACAATTAAGAGTGTTAAAATGAAAATAAAAATAAAAAGAAACATGGGTTTTTGACCCATTTTAAGACTCAGCCACGCAGGAGAGTCCTGGGTCGGGACTCCCGAGTCCTGAGATTGGACTCGGGAGTCCCGACCCAGGACTCTCTTGGACTCGACTCCCGAGTCCGTGGCGAGTCGACTCGGCTGGGCCATGGACTCCCAAGTTCGCGGCGAGTCCGCAGAGTCTACAAAGTATGCTTCTACCTACATGACTTTTATTATTGTACAAAATAAGGCTGTTTTGCATCTTGATATTGAATTACTGATTATCAACAAAGGTGGCCATGCTTATCCCACAAATAAACACACTCTAACTTTTAACAATCTAAGGTAGAAGAAGTTGCTTAACTACCACATTAGGATTGAAAAGCATATACGATATATATAGTAAAAAGGGATGTATGTGAGATGGTAAAACATGCCAAGTGGGCCCAAAGCTTTATGATCTTTGCTTCCGTGGTTAGACAAGCAAAACAGACTCGAAAGAGGCCAAAATGTTTTGAACTTTGATGACAATAGTAGTTGCACAAAAGAAAGAAAGGAAATGACATGCAACTAATTGCCAAACAGATTCATTAGTTTGACCATAGCCCAAAGAATTGTGGTTCATTTGAATTGAGCATGTGACTTAAGCTACTTGCAAAGTGGCAAATAGGAGGGACAAGCGGAAATATAGTCTTAGCCGTCCCTAGGACTCTTAAAAGGCCAACCTTGCCAACCCACATCTTAGAATTGGTCTTTGTAACATACACCCCTGATTTTTTTTTGAAATATACTGTATGCTGTTTGTTTGTTGCTGATGTGTTTAATTTTGTTTCAAATGTGTTTTTTCAAAGAGGCATAACAACATAGAGAATATTTGCAAATAAAGAAGGAAACCAGTAGATAACACTGCCTTTCAATAGAGATTGCAACATATATTAAGAGCATTCATTTTCAGATTGAAATCAGACAAGTACAATATTATATCAGACCTGAAATATGAAGTTTCAGACCTGGTAATTGACTTATAACAGCAGCAATACAACATATATCTCCTCCAAGGTCTTCAATGATGACGTGCTGAGACCCCTATGAGTTCCAACGCCTCCTAACAGCCACTCAGACGCTTTAAATGAGCTGACAGTGAGGTTTATACAACAACAAACCCTTGTCCAATAACACCTAGAAATCTTATGGCCCCTAGAGAGGGCAACTTGCCTTGTAAAATCAGAACTTCACCAACTAAATTGTGTGAATGCTTGAAATGGGGTGCCTAGACCTGAAGAAACCATTTAACAAATATCCAAAATGATATTTTGAATGTGCTAGGAGCAATGAGCAATCTTCTCTTTCATCCACTGGATAAATTGAGTTTCCAGAACTTCTGATAATGCAAACAAAATTCAGAAATCTCACCAAAAATGCTTATAAATCACCATCAAAATGATCCACGCGCCATACCAAACTCCTACCAACAAACCCACATCAATAAACTACAAAAATCTTCATCTTTAACCATCCAAAACTCTGAAAATCAGAACTCTGTTGAAGCCCAATGTGATCCTTGGATGGAACCACTCAAATCTGGCTAGGGTGGATCTTTCACCACCGAAACCAGCTCAATATGGCGAGAGTTTTCATCCTCAACACGCAACCCAAGTACTTTGAAGTCATTCCAACAGCATCCTGTTAAGGTGCCAAATAGAAGATGAGCAAATGAGAGCCAAAAAACAACTTTATGGAAGGTGAGAGGGAAATTAGGGCAACTTTAAGTTTGAATACTTTTTTCCCTCCAATTCCAACACCCTCCTTATTAGCCTTTTTAATTTTTATAAAATTTTAATACCTTATACCTCCCATGGGCATCCAGTTGCTCATAAGGAAACTATTTTGCTTTTGTTGCCTTCTAAAACAATGTTAAGTTATAACATTAGGCTCCAAGGTACTTTTACGACAACCACCTTCCCTTTCACTTAAGTTATAAAGTTATTTTATAAAAACATCTTAAGTGACTGATAAATTTTTTTTTTTAATAATCCAACTTTAGTCTGTCTAACGCCACCTTAGGAATAACACTGCTGAAACAATATGGGCCCAAGACCAGTTTTCCGAAATAGACTTACTGTAAATAGCAATTGCTAAAAATAGTAAGTACTCACCAAACACCAACTGGCACAAAACTAAAGATTCTAAGATGCTCTGTGACTTACCATGAATAGTAAGCACTGTAAACCAACCATTGCTATAAATAGAAAGTCCTGCTGAAAACCAACATTGAGCCCAATGTTGGCCATTGAATCCCCTAATCAACTCCAACTAGCCTACGTGAACTCTGGAATAGGCTAATGGACAATCTAACTGCTCAAGAGCGAGAAGGGGACATTACAGTCTCTTTGTGTCCAAACCCATTGATTTTAACAACTAAAAAGCCCAACAACTAGACTCTTGTATCATTTTTGTGTTTTAAACAAAATAGTTTTTTTTGTTGGGTTGTAGTGGATGGCTAGCCACCCTTAGGACAATTGGGGATGTTTGGGATGGCTCGGCTGTTTGTAGTTTTCAATGAATTGGGGATGGCTAGGAGATGTTTCTGACTTGCCCGCACATCCTTGAAGTGTTTTTGCTAGGGGATAGGGTTTGAAAATTTGAGGGAAGTGTCCTCAGGTTATATAGATTATATATGTAAAGTGAAGACTCCAAAAGAGCAATTAAATGTGACTTTCAAAGCAATTGTTTGAACAAAAAGTAGTGAGTAGAAGAAATATGTTAAAAAAGTCAAATCATGTCATGATATATAGGTGCATTATAAATAGAAGATTCAATGTACACAAGCTATTGACTGGCCTTATTTGCTTTGAATTTGAAACAATCACTTGTAAATGCCTTCAAAAATTGTTTTAAAAATTAATTTGAACTCTTGAATTGAAATTTCTAGCTTAAGCACATCCTATAATTTCTTTTGTATGATTTGTGTTGGTTGATATGGGTCTTGTTGGAATCAATAAAGTAGTGATCTGATTCAAATAATTAACAATGAAAAGTAAATATTAAACAAAATATGATTACAAACAACCATAAATTCTATAGACATCTAAATATGTCCATACCTGACCATAGTTGAATTTACCCCATTCTATCTATTAATTAAATAAATAATATATATTTATTTAATTCATCTTTATCTCACCCTTACATCTTTTAATTAAATCTAACCTTAGCCCCCAAACCTTCCAATTAAATAAATTAATTACTATGTTACCGGGCTCTTCTATTTTTCCTCTTGTACCCGTGTGGGTACGGTTTTGGTCCTAGTCCTTTGCTGGTTCTTCCTTGGGTACGCGGGGTGCGCGGGAAGGACTTTGGGAGAACCTGGGCCGAACCTAGCCAAACCCAGGGGGACCGAAGGGTTCCCCAAAACAAAACAAAAAAGAAAGTAAATTTTTAAAGCATTTTTTATGAAAGTTAACAAGAAACAGGTAGGTAATTGGTGCAGTAATAGGAAATGCCAGCTTTTTGGAGACATTGGGTATGGTTTGCTGTTAAATGTATATGCATATGTATGTATTTATGTACGTATATATGTTATATGTGTATGTATATATACATACATACATAAACAAGTAGGTAATTGGTGTAGTAACAGGAAATGTCAACTTTTTGGAGACACTGGATATGGTTTGTTGTTAAATGTATATGCATATGTATGTATATGTGTATGTAATTCATAGAAGCAGAAATCTTCAAAAAATCTGCAGGCTGGACGATTTTTTCCCCGATTTTTTGAAAAAATCGTTGACCTTTTGGTCAATGATTTTTTCCCATTTCAAACAGCAAAATTGCCAAAAAAATGCGTTTATAACCTGCAAAAAATGTGAATAAAATCACACTGATTTTTGTGTGAAAAAAAACCATGAGACCATAGCTTGTTGCTTACTATTATGCTTTGATAGATTTTTTCCAAGCATCCATAGCTTGTTCGAAAGTACTTGTTTTAGGCTTTTAGCCATAGCAGCAAGGCAGTGAATTGTTTGAAAAAATGCTTTGGTAGACATATATGAAAAATGTGGTAGCATAGACAAGCCAGTGAACTGTCTGTGCTTTCCTCAGAAATGGGCTTAAGGGTGAGCTCACAGCAAGAAGCTATTGAGACTATTGTGAGGCACAACAAACATGCCCATGCTATTGTTATTATTTTGTCGATAATTTTTTATCCAAGAATCCGTAGTTTGTTTGAAGCACTGCTGAAGCTTTTAAATAAAGGGCAAGTGAATGGTTTGATAAAAATGCTTTGCAAACATATGAAAATGTGGCAGCATAGACAAGGCAAAGGAATTGTTTAAAAATGTTTGAAGAATGAGTTCTATGGTATGAACATAACCATAACAATTTGTCATGGCATTCCATCACCATGAGACACATACTTTGATTTTGAAGATGCCAAAAACAGCCATTGCCTTTGTCTATGCCAGTTTAGTATTATGCTTGATAGATCTTTTTCCAAGCATCCATAGCTTGTTCGGAAAGCACCTGCTTTTTAGGCTTTTGTTGCAAGGCAAACTGTTTGATATAAAATGATACATGTAAGGAAAATGGCATAGACAAGGCAGAATCTGAAATGCCCCAAAGAATGTGGAGTTCATGATGGTCGCGAAAATCAAATAGCACTTGATTGGCCGCGGCATTCCACCATGAGACTGCATTTCTTTTGAGGCATTTTCATGGCATTCCATCAATTATGCTGACAATCAAATTACATTTGATTTTCATATATTCATGAGATCATTATTTATAAGCATTTTCAAACAGCCAACGCTTTGTCTGCGCTATTGCTTACTATTATGCTTTTGATAGATTTTTCCAAGCATCCATAGCTTTCTGTTCAAAAACACTTGTTTCGGCTTAGCTACAGCACAAGGCAAGTGAACTGCTTTGACAAAATGTCATTTGGTAGACATGTATGAAAGTGTAGCACAGACAAGGCAAGAATTGTTTGAAAAAATGCCCAAAGAAATGTGGTCTCATAGAATGCCATGACAAGCAAATGCAATTGGCAGCTGCTCCTAGTTATTAGTTATGCAATGTGAAGTAATTGCATAACTGCTTAGGTTGACTTTGTAAAAACTACATTGTAGTTGAAATTTTGTCATCTATCAGCATCTAGTTATTAGTTATGCAATGTGAAGTAATGCTTTGAGTTTGAAAGATGTGCAATGCAATGTAATCAATGATATGAATATAATATACAAAAATCTCTTTTTTACAATTCATTAGTTAAACTCTTTATTTTATTTGCTCTCTATATCTCTATGCTATGGAAATGCCTTTCAATTTCAAAAATAATAGTGTTTATCTCTTGTTCTACAATTTTTTACCTTTTTTTTTAAATCCGATTTTTTCCCAAATTTTTCTAGATTTTTTCAAAAAATCTTATACTTTTGGTTTGCCAATTTTTTCCCCAAAAGATTTTTGCTGCTATATGTATATATGTATATGTATGTGTTTATATATGTATATATGTTATATATGCATGTATATATACATACATGATACAGACATACATAAATAGGTAGGTAATTGGTGCAGTAACAGGAAATGTCAGCTTTTTGGAGACATTAGGTATGGTTTGCTGTTAAATTTATATGCATATTTATGTATGTATATGTGTATGTATATATGTTATATGTGTATGTATATATACATACATATATATATTCCCGTACCTGTACCCAAGGAAAAAAATTGCCGTATCACTGTACCCGTACCTGTACTCGTATCTGTACCTGAACCAGTAACTTAGTTAATAACATCTGCTGTTTATCAGCAAATTTGATTTCTATCTTTAAAAGAGATATTTAATTGTGCAAATTTGATTAATTATCAAAAATACCAATTGGAAAAAATATAGCTTCCTGTGTATATATTATTGTATAGAAATTAAAAATTAAACTTGATTGAATATTACAAAATATTTCCTTCGAAATATTAAAAATTCAAATGGAACATTATATGCTATTTGTGGGTGATTATCTAAAACCCTCTTGAAGTTGCAATGGCGTGTAAAAGATCAATTTGAATAACCAAGAATTCTTATACCTCCATTGAAATGTGATAATTATAAATATTATTATTATCTCCATCTATTCATAGGTTCCCAATTTTATAAATGGAAGCAAAATTATAAACTAGATGTGATATTAGTAGATCTGTTTTCTCTAGGGATGATGTATGTATTGCATGTGAAGATTATTCTGTCATGAAGTATATTGTTTACTTTATTTCTGTTGAAGTCAATAGCCTGCTGTCAATATTTATGTGAATACTGTTCATGAATCCAATATTGGTTGCATATGAGCTTTTGTGGCTTTGTTGGACTATATGTCATTTCAATGAGAGTCCTTTGGGCTATTTGTATGCCTCCAGTGTTGGGGTTTGATCCATTTTGGTTGCATATTAATTCTGTGACTTTTAGTCCTCAATGGTTTGTCCGTCTTTGCCATGCAAATTTCATTGATCCATTTTGCACTCTACACATTTTTTATTGGAGGAAAACTTCCTTCACATTTACCATATTATCTTTGGCTACTTGGAGCAAATCTGAGTCATAATCTTGCTTTTGTGTTGCCACTTTCACCTTTCCAGCCTCATCCACCAATTTTGCTTGTTTCTAACTTTTTTGGCAAAAGTGAATAAAAACCCAGAACAACAAATCATATAAGATATCTATAATGTGCCCTATTTGGGATTACCCTTGATTTTTGCCCTAGAATCACAAGTTCAATTGAAACAAGAGGTGTAATAAAGTTAGACTTTAAACTTTTGCCAAAACCCTGGACTAGGTCCTGCAATCATGTTAGATAACATATAATTCTACCAATGATTCAATAAGAGTTAGAGAGTACACATATTGCATAGATATTATCAATTATTTTAATCCATTTGAATAGATCATTTAAGAAATCAAGAATCAATAGTGCTATTCCTATAGTCCACCATGATGGGGTTGGAAAGGAAGCATGTTAACTTCACCACATCTAAGCCCAAGAGCGCGAAGTAACCATACTCGACCCCTTGGCCCCAAGGGGTAGGAACTCTTGTCCATCTTGCATGAGGTGGGCTACTTAGAAGGGGAAGATGCACTTGCATCCCTAATCATTACTTCTCAATAAGATGCCCTAACTTCACCACGTCTAAGCCCAAGAGTGCAAAGTGTCCATACTTGACCCTGTTAGCGTATGGCTTGGGGAGATTGATGGCATGTGGCTTCCAGTGTTGTCATTGATGGCAACCTAAGTCATCCTTCCGGTCCGCAGATCAAGATTTATCCATACTGGCAAGATAAGTAAAGATCAAAGTTTTACTGACAGAAAGTATGAGGAATAGGGTATCCGGTTAGCATATCGATCTGTACACCTCATTGGATCATCATTTTGAGTTGTGGATCTTTGAGAGAGTTTGTTAAGCATCTATACTATCTTGTTGTTAGGTTTTGTGATGTTGCATTGATTAGTGTATGAGTTAGGAGATCCGGTTGATGCTTTGGCAGGATGTTTTTCTGTTTATTTGCTCATTATGGCCGACCTAGTGAATGTCGCATGTCGCGGATGTATAAGGAGTAATTGCTTAATTATTTCTTGTGTTGGTTATTTTGTTTTGGGTTGTAGCTATGTCTTAGCCAACTTTGATGGGTGTGCATTAAATGTAATTTGTGATTTGAGCCGACTATTGAAGGATATTTCATGTTTTGTTAAAGTCGACTTGAAGCGATGAAATCTTTGTTAGCGGATATATATATATATATATATATATATATATATATATATATGATCAGTAATTCATTTTAAAAAGGTGAAGCAAGTGTGTGAAAGTGTGCGAATGTGTGTGAAGAGCAGAGCAGATGTATGAGAGCAAATATCAGAAGATTTGTCAAGCGAAGTTTGTTTGTACAAAGAAGCATTTTTGTGAAGCGAAGCAGAGCAGAGTAGAAATACAGAATCAGTCAGAAGGATTGAAGATCGTCTACTGAGCTTCATTGGAACTGAATCCAGGCATTTGGAGATGCTATCCTCTCAGTTCAACTTTTTGTTGTAATCACAAACATTTTGTAAGGTAGTGAGCCTTCCCTATTTTGAGCAATGAGCTCTAGGCAGTGTGCCTGAATGCATGTGCATTCCCTTTTATTCATACTTTTAACAGAGTATAAATTGTGGATTAATCTCACCACGGTTTTTCCCTAACAGGGTTTCCACGTAAAAATATTGGTGTTATGGTGCTTTGATTATCTTGTTCATGTTTGCATCTTTATTTCTGTTTATGTGTTGTAAATGGTTTAAGATTTGGATTTAAAATTTAAATTTGTTGAACACTGATTCATCCCTTTGCCCCCTCCCCCGCCCTCTCAGTGTTCCCTGAGTCCAACATACCCCTTGGCCCCAAGGGGCAAGAACTCTTGTCCATCCTGTATGAGGTGGGCTGCTTAGAAGGGGAAGACACACCTGCTGACCTTATTGAGGTTCCTCCCTAACCCTTTCATGATTGCTCAAAGGAGATTCAAATAAATAAATGATTACAGAGATTAATTACTATAATCACAAAGAATTGATAGACTATATATTCAATTATAAGATATAGACAAACTATGTATATGTATATATATACTCAATCTTCTTATTATCTTGCATACTGCAATTGAATAATGCTGCTGTAATCTACTGATATTTCTAATCTGATTGATATATCAGTGTTGTAGATTGGTCGATCTACTAATGGATGTCGATAGAACATTTATTCTTCTATTTGATTGTCCAAATATTCAGAAGATACTGCTTTATAAGAATCTATGATCCATATTTATATTAAAGAATCATAATTACTTATAAGGCTCAATAATTGCTGCAAGTATCATTATGACATAATTGTGTATATATATATATATAATATGCAAATCGCTACCAGAGAGGGTAGCACTCTTTCCATTAATTCAAACACCAAATACATCACAAAGCAAAACCTCTCAGTGGGTTATTGAAAGGATGGTTATGAGAACTGTCCCTAGATTAGTCATTTGACTAATTTGGGCATATGACAGTACATTTTTGTTTGCAACAACATGTTCCAAGAAACCCCTCAAATCTCCTACCAGAACTGCCTCTCTGAACTTTTCCACCGCTACTCCGACCTTCCTTCTTGTTTTGGCCTCTTCCAACGTCCCACAAACCATCCTCTTTGCTGTCCATTCTAGATAGGAAGCTAAAACCTTCGAGACGGCTTCCATGTGAATGTCTGCCAAGAGTTTCATGCATTTTCGAACCGTTTCCTTGCTCCTTGTCGAATGCAACACATTCATGAAGAAGAGGCTTAACATCATACCATCGTGATGGTGATCACCCTGAAGCCGATGTTCTCCAATGACGCTCTTGATCTCCACCAGTAAATCACCCGAAGCCTTTTTCAATATGTGGGATAGCTGAGCTTCATACGTCTCTAGCACATCCTCAAAAAAATCGCCTCTACCTATCGAAATTCAGTAGCACCTGCACACCATTGGAATCTCCATTTCTCTCTACCACACGACTAGTAAAGTTTTGCAAACCTCTTCCTTGAAGCAAACCAACAACCTTGGCTGCCATTTAAGGGTGAAGATTCACAGGTGGAACGCATTGTGACCCTTGGATTAAAGCACCACCCGAAAGGAGTTCTTATGGTCCTTTGCTTGAGTCCATCGTAGAGTAGAGCCAATGCCTTGTTAGTGATGCCAAAATCACAAAGGTTGAGAAAATTCAAATCAAATCCCCACTCAGCTTGCATAGAGGATTATTCTTTGTCCTATGAATCCAACCTTACGATTTACAGATCCAACTTCTTAACTAAAGATGGTCGTTCTACACCCGCGACTGTCCTCCAAGCTTCACATGTATCAACCTTGTGACCACCAGACACACCACACGCCTCCAAAGTCTGAACCACAATCTATGATTGTCCTTTGGCCAGAGAAACATACGCTGTCACATTGCACCCTTAAAATCTTTTTCGAAGATTTTGTGGATCATGAGTGGTTGATTCCCTGCTTTACTAACCTCCATGTTGAAAATATTTGTACTGCTTGGCCAGTCCCCAAAATTGTTTGAGGTGTGTACAGGCACCCCCTGCTCTATCCCTATGTTGGCCAAAAAATCTGCCAACTTGTTGGCCTCCTTGAAGACGTTGTGAATGTTGTAGTTTCCTACACGCTTCAATAATGGTGAGGACATTGCCACCCAAGTTTGCAATTTCCAGATCATCACTTTTTGTGTGCTAAATGCCCTCTCGATTATTTTCGAGTCCCCTTTTATATCAATATCCGCCAAATTCTTATCTGCATAGAATTTTAACCCTTCTACCAACCCAACCTCCTCCGCCTCATTGTTTGTTCCATTTGGCATCTTTATCGAGGCTGCCCAAACTAGGGAACCTGTTGCATCTTTAATATTGTACGACCCTTTCAGAGCCTTAATCAATGGCCATTCCTTTATCATTTGCTCTTCCCATGCTGAAAAGAAACTGTATATTTTGTTGGAGGCTTTCATATTGTAATGTTCACACACACTGCTTTTGATCTTATTTATTACTTGGTTGACCGGAAGCACCTTTTCTTTGAATATCCACACGTTTCTCTCACGCCAAAGTTGCCATATGATCATAGCGGGCACTTCCATCCAAAGCTCCACCAATGTCGAGCCTTTCCCTATTTGCAGCCAGGCCTCAAATATTTCTTTAATGTGGTGTTGAAGCAGCCCTTGCCAATGCAATTTCCTACAAAACTGCCGTCAACATTCTTGTGCATATTCGCATTTAGCTAATATATGATCCATAGTCTCTTCTTCCTTCATACAGAGGATACATCTAAATGGGCCCTTAAACCCAAGCTTGCATAACATCTCACCTATCAATATCTTGCCATGCAAAGGAGTCCAGGCAAATGCTCCTGCCTTCAGCAAAACAAAACTGCCCCAACACGGCCTGCTCAGCCAACCACCTTAATTCTGATCCCTCTTGAGGACTTCATAACCGAGCTTTACAGAATAAGCCCCTGATTTTGCTGCACACCACCTTATTCTGTCAGGCATAGATGAAAATAAAAGCCTCCTCTTAGCAAGCTCTTCCTTGAGTGCTCCGCGTGTGACGAAATCCAACATATTCAAGCTTTTCCAGGCGAACTCTTTCCTTCCATTCTTTTCTTGGATAATCACATAGTTCCACACTTGGTCACCGATTACTGCTCTTGTCAGCTGTGAGGCTTCCTCCATCCCTAGTAGAGTGATAAGCGAAACATAGCCGTTCCATGAGTTCTGCCAAAAGGACGCTTTGCTACCATCCCCTATTGACCATGTCAGGTGGTCAGTTATCAATGGCCTGCTATCGATAATGAAATTCCAAATTGCAGATCCCTTTCGTGGGTTTGCTATTGTTAAGATCCTATCCTCCTCCCGATTGTCAAGGTATTTCGCTCTTAAGAGCTTCCCTCATTGAGCATCTGGGTTGGCAAAAAGACTCCACACCATTTTCACCCCCAGGGCTCTATTTTGCATTCTTAGATCCTTTATACCTGTTCCACCATAAGCCTTCGGACGTTGCACCAGATCCCAGCCTACAAGCGGTATTCTGTGTTGGTCGTGGGCACCATCCCAAAGATGTTGTCTTTGGATGCCAACCAACTGTTGCATAGCCTTTTTTGTTAAGCCCATGCATGCCATCATATATATGGGAACAACCGTTAAGACCAATTTCACCAGGTTTATTCTACCTGCTAGGGTCAACCATCGTTCCCACCAACAATCAACCTTATCTTTGCATTTGCGAATGGTTTCCTCCCAAAGCTCTGTTTTGGCTTGACCAACAAATAAAGGAATCCCCAAGTATTTTGATTGAATGTGCCTTTGTTCAAATCCAGAATGGCCTTGATCTCCCTTTGCATCCTTTTCCCTACATTAAAAAAGAAAATGCTTGAATTTTCCACATTCACAGCTTGTCCTGACTCCCTACCAAAAAGCTCTATTGCATTGTGCATTACTTTTGCTTCATCTGGAAAGCCTTCTCCATATAAGTGTGTCATCCACAAAGAGATGATGGGATATCGCAAGGAAAGAATTGATTACTTCTATGTTCCACGACGTTTTGGGGACGGGGACAAGGGGACAACAGGGGACGCGTTTCGGGGACAGTAGTCCGAGGGCAGATTTTTGGGGACGGCGGGGGGACGACAATATAGGATTTTTCAAAATATATATATCTATATATATAATTACATGTATATGAATTTTTAAAAACATATTATATATAGAGAGAGAAAGAGAGCAATTTGAAATATCAAATATGTGCAACAATATCAATATGACTATGTGCATAGATAAAGAGTATAACAGTAGTATAACAGCGATATAACAATGACATAACAGCAATATAAAGATAAAGGTAAACACTAACAACAATGCCAATAACCTAACTACTAAATATAAAAGCATTTTGTTCAATTTTAGGTTGAACGACTAAAGTAAATATAATAATATTTTATTATTTAATCAATGCCATTCAAATGGGGATAAAACATTTTTATCAAATATAATAAAATATTTACTATTTCATTATAAAACATTTAATATTTAATATTTGATAAAACATTTAATATTTATCAATTATCAAACAATTTTTATTTAATTTGATGATAAAATTAAATAGTTTGTTTAAAAGTTAAATGTTTTTATCAAATATAATGAAATATTTAATATTTAATATTTATCAAACAATTGTTATTTAATGAAATATTTAATATTTATCAAGTAATTTTTATTTAATTTGACAATAAAATTAAATAGTTTGTTTAAAAATTAAATGTTTTATCAAATATAATGAAATATTTAATATTTATCAAGCAATTTTTATTTAATTTGCCAAAAATCAAAACATTTTTTTACTTTGATGAAAGGGCGACTCCTGGGTGTCCCTGATACAGTTGGGGGACTCCTAGCCGTCCCTTGGCTGTTTCGGGGATGCCTAGGCGCCCCTTTTATTTTCCAGTCGTCCCCTTTTTTGGGGATGCGTTTCTTGCCGTTTCCTAGTTTTCGAAAATTAGGGGGGACGCCTGGGGGACATCCCCTGCCATCCCCCCGTCCCCGAAACGCCACAGGGGATGGGTACGTAGGGTTTGTGTGGGGGATGCGTCCTTGTGTAACACATGATTACTTTGATACCTTTCCATCTTTGGATCCTGCATAGATTTGCAATATACCTACTAAAGGCATCAACCAGGATGACAAAAAGAAATGGAGAGATTGGATCGCCCTGGCGAAGGCCTCTAGCTCCTTGAAAAAACCACAAGGGACTGCATTAATGAGCATCGAGTATCTCGGTGAGGAAATGCAACTCTGAAGATCCATTTCAACCATTTGTCCTTAAAGCCCATCTTTTCCATGACTTTTACCAAAAAACGCCATTGGACCTTGTCATACGCTTTATTTAGATCCAATTTAACAATCATACCACCTTGGTTTGATGACTTTAATGAGTGCATCACTTTGTGAGCTATCACTATGCCATCTGTTATACCCCTGCCCAACACAAACCCGCTTTACTCCTTTGTGATTAACCTTGGCAGGATCTTTTTCAGTCAGTTCGCCGCCACCTTTGTGATTATCTTATAAACTGAGTTGCATAAGGAAATTGGCCTGAAGTCCGAAAAGTCCTCACACATGTCTTTCTTTGGGATCAAGGCGATATTAGTATTGTTGAAGTCTTTCAATATTATTCCTTTCCTCCGAGACTCCACCATTGCTGTTATTTCTTCACCCATAAACTCCTAGCAGGTTTGGTAAAATAGTGCATTGAAGCCGTCTGGCCTTGGGGATTTTTCTGGCCTCATCTAAAATGTTGCCACCTTTACCTCCACTTTCGTATTGTGTCCAGATAACATTTCATTGTCCTCCACAAACACCACGTTGATCACGTTTCCCAATATGCTGTGGCTCAACGGATCCACCATATCTTGCCCCCCTAGCAATTTTTCAAAATACTCGACTCCTAGTCTTTGAATTTGTTCTTCCTCCATGACAACATTGCCTCTGCATCTTTTACTTATGTTATCCTATTCCAGCTTCGCCTTATCTTAGTTGGGTTGTGAAAAAACCTTGTGTTCAAATCACCTTGATCAAGCCAATTCTCCCTCCACTTGGTTTTCCAATAAACTTCTTCCCGGGCCAAGATCTTGTTATACTCTGCCATCGACTTTTTCTCTCCTTCAAATTCATCCCACTGCATTCCGTCCTTTAGAACTTTTTCACTAAGATTGCCCAACTCTGCCTCTAGCCTAGATTTTTGTAGAAACCCCTGGTCTCATGTTTCGGAAACTGAATTGTTTTTGTTTGTTTTTGATTTTTTTGTGTTTTTTTGCATAAATAGATGAAATGTGATTTTGAAAGAAATTGCTTGCAAAAATTAAATAAAATATTACAATTCTAGAAATGATGGAATTCACTTGATATATTGACGCCATAATGTATAATGATCTTCTAGACTGAATACAATTAAGATCGGATAACATGCAAATTAAAAAGCAACAACATTTTGGTTGAAAACCTGGTTATTGCAGCTGCCTGAGATGCTAATGAAATGGTACGGCCATCACAGATATTAACTTCTCCCTCCGCCAGATGTTTGCAAATGAAACCAGGGGAATATGCGCCCCTGTTTGTGAAGTTAGAATGCCCAAAGGAGAGGCGTTTGGCCCTATGTGAAAAGTACGGCCCTGTACTTGAAAGTACGGCCCAACAACAGCAAGGTACGGCTTAGCAGTAGCAATAAGGAATCTGTACGGCCTTTGGAAAGATGCCAGGTGTGAGCTAAAATCAGTCGCCCAAGAATATCTCTCTGTTTGATAACTCTGGGATTCAAACTCTGAAAATGTAACTTCTGGATAAGCTCTATGACAACTTCTGGATGAAGCTATCTCTTTGATAAGCAATAGATCAGTTGATATTTCACAGCCTCTGAACTGCAGACACTGAAGATGGCTCGTTCTCCAATGCAAAAAGACAACTGAAACCCTTGGCTCCGTTCTCTGAAGGAAGAATTGATCAAAGTCGATTTTCATAACATAATGATGTTTTCTCATAAGTGAAAACCTTATATTCTTCAAGAGGGTCGACTTCTCTCCAAAGAGCATCATTTAAATAAAGTTGAATTTTCACTTTTAATATTTCCATAGTTTGCACGCACTTTTAATTATAATTAATAATTAAAAAGTGGCCCCTTCTTCATGTTGGTCAACCCCTTCCTTTAAGTCACTTAAGTTATAATATTTAATTATATTATAACTTTATAATATAAGCCTTTAATTAATTAATATTTATTTTAGCAAACAAATATTAATATCTCTCTCAAAATAGGTCCAAATGACGAACCGTCTGAAGCCAGATGATAAGTGACTGAATCAACATACGACCAAACCATATTGCTAAAAATAGCAGGGATGCTCTACTGAGTGACTCTACTTACTAAAAATAGTAAGTCAAGCAAATGATGTCCAAATGACTCCGAACGAAAGCCAAGCTAAATGATTCTGCCAACTGAAGCCAAGCCAAGCCTCAACCAGACCCTCTATCCACCCTATCAGCCTACGAGGGTCACATAATAGGCTAATCTCAAGAACTAAGAGATGTCAACTGGAAGGGGACATTACAATTTTTCTTCAAAGATGTTTTTAAAAACTTTTATGTTCCAATCCTTGAGTCTCCCTTTCATCTTTTGACAATTTCTTATGGAACAAAAACATCTTTGTTCCGTGTTCTTGCACCAGTTCGCTCCACCATTCCTTCATCAGTTCTAGCAGCCCCTTATGTCGAAGCCACATTTTCTCGAATCTAAATTGGCCCTTTGTAGGTTTTGCATTTAAACATAGACTAGGTATCTATCAAGCCTCTCTGCAATATTTGTAAACCCCTTCCTATGGTTGGTCCAAGTAATGATGCCATTTGCTGTTTTTATATCTACCAAATTGTTTGCATCAATGAAATTTACAAGATCTCTTTGGGTTTGTGCCACCCGCCTACACCCCCCATTTTTTTTTCACTTAAATCTAGAATTGCATTGAAATCCCAGCCCAAAATCACCTTTTTTTTTGTTAGAACTGAGCTTATTTCATTCCAAACTTGAACCTTTCTTCTGTTTTCGTGGGGCCATAGACATTAAAAATTGTAAATACAAAATTTGGGGATAATAACTATACCTCCATTTTCATCTAGTTGAAATTTGATGCAACCGTTGTCACTTCAATATTTGAAGGGTTGATGCCCCAGCTGCATCGACAAAATTGCCCTTTCATTTTTTACAAGATTTGATGAAACTTTCCTTTTTGCCACCTTCAAGTTTTGTCTCCTGAAGAAGCACAATATCTGATCTTTGGATTTCCAACTGGCATTTCACCAGTTGCCTCTTGTTAGGGCCCCTAACATTCCATATAAGGGGCATAATCGTATATATATATATATATATATAAACTTACTTCCTGCTAATAATATTTTAATCCAATGGATTTATTCCTTTTTTTCAATCTGTTGCATTATCCAGATTTTCCATTCATTTTTCTATTTCATTTTTATTCATTCCATCTTTCATATTTTTTTCCGTTGCATTATCCAGGTTTTCCATTCATTTTTCTATTTCATTTTTATTCATTCCATCTTTCATATTTTTTTCCAGATCACATTCACTTCGTTGGTGTCTCTCCCCATTTGACATGTTTCTCCTTTTATATCTTATTGAGGAAGAGTCACCTTCTTTCACTTCTTATCTTTTTAAGGGACATATCCCTTCAAACCCAGCGCTGCCCTTATTGGCTGTTAATACCACGATTACTGTTTCTTTAATTAAATTAAAGTCTGCATTATATTCTTGCTACTTATATAGGTAATTGCTGCATAATGTAATCGCTGCCCTCCCAATATGTGCTCTTTTATAATGCTGCCTCAGTTTATTAATATTACTCTGTTTTAATACCATATCAATAACTGTCTTCTCATAATTGCTGTTGTTTAACAATTTTATATTAATATATTATATGTTTATTTTTATATTAGTTATATATATATATATATATATATATATATATATATATATTTCAATATTTATAGTATTATATTATAATGATTATAATTATAATAATATTTAACTTGTTAATATTTATATTTATATTGTTATATTTATTTATTTGCATTTCAACGCTTTATACTTTAGTGTTGCAATCTCGGGGACATGACAAGATCTGCCCCTCTCAAATGTGGAGGGAAGTTGTCAGCTTTTCCTGTACCTCTTACCCACTTCTGTTGTTTTCCGTTAGGTAGGAATTGAATCATCATTGGGGGTTTCAATGACAAATTTAAGTGCCAATTATAAAACTCAAGAACATAAAACTGACGAAAAAGCTCTAGAAACTAATGATGGCAAAATTCTAGTTTTGCTTGACAATTGAACTCTACTGTTAGAATGTGAGTGCTCAGCAAAAGCAATGTGACATATCAGACAAAAAAAGGCTTTAGTTGTAATATTCTGTCAAAGTGACTATGGTCAGCTGCAGAATACTGGTTGTGTAGCATCAATATTTCTAATGTTTTGTTATAAGTGCCTGTAGTAAGTGGCAAAGACATAATTCAGTTACCCTACATTTACCATAGTACTTTTCTATTATAATTGAATTACTCTTTGAGTCCAGTTGACCTATTTTTGGTCATTTGTGGACATTTCTATAATTTCTTTCTTTCTACAAGTCATTAGCAATTACAACCACGTGCATTCTGAGTATCCATTTCTGAAAATCAAGAGAGGCTTGGTACTTTCAAGTATTAGGAGATCACATCTGTCTGTTATAGCTTCAGTTGACTTTTTCAATGAATAACAAGAAGTTGGTCTGGAGTTCCATTTGATAAATTTTAAGGCAATTAGAGATATTCTGTAAGCAGAAGAAGCTAACATTATGATTCCTACTTGTTCTATTTTTATATATCATGGTGTTCAATAGATGATTTTTGCCACAATTGCTGCTTTTGTTGATCTAGTGTGTTTCAATATGAGTTATATTACTATAAAGCGGTTTTCATCTTTGAAAAGTGACAGATTAAGGATTATCCCAAATTTGATAAACAATATGTTTCAGCTTTATTTGTTTTATGGCAATCTAATTACTCACCAATTTTTTTTTTTTGTTTTAATTGAGGATAATAAAATACATTATGCAATCCAATTATTTTGTTCAATAATGCATGTCCTAAGAAATAACACTGTCCTTTAGTGGTTATTCTCTGCCTTTTTACTGAGTATGCGATTTCTGTATTGACTTAATTTTGCATAATAACATGTCTGCCAAACATGCAAGTTAGTAACAAATGAGTGGGGACTCTTTTCCTTGCAGTAGAGCAGAGGAAGAGGCCAGAATTACGTGGGAAACCTACAGCAGTAGTACAGTATAATTCTTGGAAGGGAGGAGGCTTGATTGCTGTGGGTTACGAGGCTCGTGCCTTTGGTGTTAAACGGTAAGTGTGAATATGCTTAACTCTATCTCTTGCGAAGAATGATTGAAGAATTTGAGAAATGAAAGATGATTTTTCTTTTTCTGATCAGTTCAATGCGGGGAGATGAAGCCAAAAAAGCATGTCCAGATATTCAGCTAGTCCAGGTTCCAGTAGCCCGGGGAAAAGCTGACTTGACTTTGTATCGTGAAGCAGGATCTGAGGTTAGCTAACTGAGAGCATAGTGTCATATTGCAGCGATTTAATTTGTGTAAACATTTTGCTTTTTGATTCATCTTGACACCTTTAGTAACCTTGTAGAATTCTGTAGGTAGTTTCTGTGCTGGCAAGAAAGGGAAGATGTGAGCGTGCATCTATAGATGAGGTATACCTTGACATTACTGATGCAGCTGCTGCATTGATGTCAGAACAACCACCTGAATCAACTGAATTGTTTTCAGATGAGGTTCTTAGAACACACATTCTGGGCCTTTCTAAGGTTAGAGTATTTCTAATTGTTTAGACTAAAGCTTGTTTTCTGTTATGGTGCTATTCTCTTATATGTCAATAAAAGAGTACAGTCGGGGCATTTTTTCTAGGAAGTGCTTGATGTAGCCATTTCTATGCAGTTTCAATGTGATGTATCTCTTTATGCTTTATTTGTTGCTAACAATAATGCAATGGATGCGAAGCAAGCTTTGACTTGAGCAATATGTATGCTTCTCTCTACAGAAAAATTGATTGATGAAATTAAGACAACTGCTGTATGGTCTTTGGAATTTCATTGACTGTAATGCAAATAGATTCTGACATTGGATGAGTTTTGTTTCTAGGATGCTGAAGATACAAAAGAAATGGTGAAAAGCTGGCTATGCAGGAATAACGCAGACCACAGGGATAGGATGTTGGTGTGTGGAGCAATAATTGTTGCAGAGCTTCGGATGCAAGTTTTGTCTGAAACTCAGTTCACCTGCTCAGCAGGCATTGCCCACAACAAGGTACCTCTTTACCTTTATGAGTTTCCATGCATAGTCTGAGCTGAAATTCTGTTACTACTAACTTCATGAGATTAGAATTTCCTTTCTTCAAGGATGTTCTAACTGAAAACCTGTAGCAAGCTTCTTGCTTGTATAATCTCATCTTTTTAAGAATCTTGCGTGGACCCAGCCTCTGACCTTCTATGTTGCTCCAGATGTCTCCTACATTTTGAGAACCTATTGATGAGGATAAATTGTCCCCATGCAAAACCCTACCATATGAGATCTTTCCATTGATGTCCCTGTGGCAATTTTCTTTCTTCTAGGAGCCAATCTGGGGGTGTTGCTCATTTTTCCCAAATTTTGGGAACATCGATTTGTCTCCACTCGAGGCATTCCAGCTTACCTCGGGGGCTTCATGACATCTAACACCTACCATCAATCACCACCATTGGAAATTGGACCTGATAACGCATCTCAATACTTCATGGTTGACAAAGCTCTAACAACTTATTTAAAATTTGACTTCATATCTGACAGAATTCAAACATGAACTATATGTTGTCATCCTTTTATACAGTAACAGTACTCCATGCCTTATGCCCTCTTCACCACCAACTTAAGTATCTTCCTACGCACATGGTCACACTATAAACTTCTAGCTCTCAATATTCTATGTGGCACAACACTGATAGTATTGGTCTTGTTAGGTGCAACTGTTCTACATGCCTTCTTACTGCCTGTTCTACTTGGATATATTTGAAACGTAGGGAAAGGGAAACCTTTAAGTTTTCACTGTAGGGTTTACACCTTTCGTAAATGTTCATTAGGAGGGGAGCAGGATGGATTGGAAATGCAAAGATGGAATGGGGGATTGATTGGATTTGGACAAGGTATGTGATTGACTTACAGCTTGATAGGTGAGTCAACCAGCCCTTAACCAAATCTGGAAATGTCCCAAGGATGAAATGCAATAACTCTATTAACCTAATGATGCAAATTACAGTTCTGATGTGAATACATAAGATCTGATAAATCACAAACAAAATCGAACAGTAGAAACGGAAAGGACAGCACATTGTGCACCTGTGATTCAAATCTGGAGCTGAAAGCTGAGGACATAGGTGCCCCAGGTGCCACTGTCTTAGTAGGGAAAACTCATCTGTTTTCGTAGTCCTTTGATGTCAGATCTGAACTTCCGTTTCCCGTTTGCAAACTTATTGGATCACTATCGGATATTTCTGTAAGTGAGTTTCCATGAGTTGTCAAGGTGTAGGGTTTCAATTGCAACAACAAATAATTGATCTTCAATCTTCCTTCAATCTTCTTCAAACCTGAAACTTGCACATTCAAAGAGAGAAGAAAGGTTGTGCCATTCAGGGGCTTGCCTTAGTCAAACTCCGTGTTAGTGTTTCCACTTCCACAATGGCAATGTCAATGATAAATGTATAAATGATAGGAAGGAATGATGAATCCACAAAGTGTTGCAACTCGCCACCCTTCAATGGCTTCCTTGAAGGACTAAAGTCGTACACATCTCCTCAAGGTCCTGATCTTGCTTGCTTGATTGCTTGAATGGCTTGAATTGGTTAGAAACCTACAAATATTAGCCTTCACAAACAATATGAAAACATAAACATAAACACACTCATACATTTTGACATGATGTTGGATTTTGAATTGCTGCAATAACTCCTTTAATGGCTGCTCTCGACTTGCTGAATAATGCTCTTGATCTCTAAAATTGCCTCTTAATGCTAGATATTTCTTGTTAATGTTCAAATGATGCAATAACTAGGTATCTATATGCTATTATTCTAATTTCTCGAAAATTAAATCCCAACAACCTACTTTAGACATTTGAATTTGAAATAATAAAATGCCGACATCGACATATTTGAATTTGGAACCAAAATGGGGCGACATAGGCGCCCTAGGTGATAGTGTCCCAACCCCTTTTTTCCGAAAATTAAAGTGTCAGGGACAAAGTATTAAATGAGAGCATTTGTTTTATGCTTGCAAATTGTCGGGAAATGTTTAAAATAAGCTGTAGAATGCATAATTTAGGAAATTAAGTGCTCAATTAGGCCCAATAACTTAAAGGGGAGCAAAAAATAGTGTGAAATTGTCAAGCGTGACAATTTACGACGCTACAATATTGCTGTCACTTTTGTTTTGAGTTAGTCACAAACTACTTCTTTAATGATGCTCCTTATACTTATTTTGTTTGGAAGGAAATGACAGAATTGGATGGGGCATGCAAGGGATATGGTGTTAATAAAAGGAAGCTGGGGCAGCGTTATTTAGTTATTAAAAAGTACCCGCCCAAAGAATACATTTGGATTAGGATATGAAAGAATCAAAGAACAATTATTATAACAACATGCTACTTTTCTGGTTATTCTTTGCTTAATTATTATCCTATTCATGAATTAAGATGAAATGGAATTTGGAACTCAAGATTTATTCCAAAAATCAATTTCTTTTAGTAGACTTCTCTTCATAACAAGATTCTATACTGAGGATAAAATTTTGAATAGAGATTTCCAGTTCCAAAACAAATGCTCCTTATGTTACTCATCAGAAGAGAGTGTGAATCAATTGTTTTTTCACTGTAGTTACTCAAGAGCAATTTGGGAGGAGGTTTTTGTTGAACTTAAGATTAACTGGATAATGCCTGTTAATTTGATAACCATTATTGATAGTTGGAATTCTCCTTTTAAGTATTCTGCTGTGAATGAAGTATGGTCTCAAATTCCCCCACATGTGCGTGGGGTATTTGCAAGGAAAGGAACACTTGTATTTAAAGAGACAAAAGTAGGATCCCTCAAGAGCTATTCCACTCCATTTGCTATGTTTTATTTGAGAATGTGAATATAGCTGCCATTAAAAAGCCTAAATCTTTTCCTTCAGATCAAGAAATAAGAATTATCAGAAAGTGCGGTATTTCTAAAGAACTCTTAAACCCTGATTTAAAAAAAGTTTATATCAGAAAAATACTTTTTGGAAATACCCACATAGGGATTGGATTAAGTTGAATTTTGCTGGGGTCTCAAAAGGAAATCCAGGTTTTGCTGCAGCCAGGGGTATTTTAAGAGATGACAAAGGTAAAAGTTTTGAGGCCTATGCTTCTTCTATTGACTAAGAAACTAATAATGAAGAAGAAGTCATTGCTGCTAGGTGAGGTGTAAAGAGGATTTATCTAGGAGGAATCCAAAACATTCAAATAGATGGAGAATCGAAAATTATAATTGGTTTAATCAAGGGTACTTTTGTTCCTTCCTGGAGAATATGTGACTACATTCTAAAGAGAAGACAGATGTTCCAAAATTTTCAACAAGTGTCAATCAAACATGTGTTTCATGAAGGAAATAAAGTTGTAGATGCTTTAGCCAATGCTGGCATAATTTTGGATGACTAGAGCTGTTGCTAAGCTATCCTTGAGCTATCTTCTTCTATGCAGACTATTTTAAGAAATGATGTGCTTAAAAATATTTGCTTATTGATGGCTTGCTCTTTGATGTGGTTTTTGATATGGAATGGTTAGGGTGTCTGGTTTGGAGTTTTGTTTGCTGTTAATGTGCTGATGTTTTTATTCCGCTGATGATCGCCTACAGGGCCTTGTATTAAAGGGACAGCACCCTAGTTTTGCTGCTTTTTATATCAAAAACATTATAATGGTTCCTTTTATTAGAATGTCATTTTTTCTAATTATTCAGTATTGAGCTCATATGGATAAGCAATGTCAAACTATACACTTGAGGATGGTTGTTGAGTTTAAAAGTTTACATATGGAAGTGTGGCACTGAATATCGTGTTTTTAATGACCCTAACAAATTTTAATATAAAATATTTACCTCTTTATGATCACCAAGGACTCATGAGGGTGAGATGAGAGTGTATGATGAGTAAATATTATTAATGATCACCTTTTGATTACCAAGATCTTGTGAGGGCCAGGTGAGAGCATATGGTTGATGAGTAATGATTTTTATATATGTTATTCAAATAAAAAATAATGCTTGAATGATGCAGCAATAGATTGCATGAACAATACAGATATGCTGGGGCTGAATAAATTTATTCAAATATGCTAGAATATCATGAAATAGACAACGTATAAATGTGAATAAAATTCGCTATTGCAATTTGTTGCTGCTCCAAATACAAATACTTCATGGAAAATAAAACAAAGGCTTTCATCTTTGAATAGATAATTGAACCAAGCACCTCAATAGATAACACTAGTAGGGCACAAATTCCAATGTTCTATTTAGTGAGATTTTTAACCCAAAGTAGCCCCCACTTTGTTATGAGTGCTAAATTATAACTCTTCATTAATGAGCTGTCATAGAATCTATCATGAAGTTGCCAAGTTTGTTGGGTGTTATAACACCTTCTAAAAGTCCATGCCCAAATACACTATTATTTATTATTATTTTTGTTACTTATATTTCCCTAAACAATGTCCTTTATTAACATATTTTTATATCCCTATTTTGAAAATAAAGATAGGCTTGTAAGAGTCACCAATAGACTTGAGCTTCTAGGATCACCTACAAAACCAAGAGTAGCCTTTTACATGAGAGCAACGAGAGGATGAATTGCTGGAATATGTTGCAATAACAAAATAATGATATTATCACACTCAAAATGATACAATATGAATCAACACTCCCTTGCACTGACTGAGCTGATATGAACTCATTTGAACCGGCTAGAAGGGAGAGGTGAGTGCTGATTACATAGCATAATGTGCGCATATAATTCCAAGAGGGGTAATAACTCCCAAATAACGAAATTAGGTGGGAGTTATACCTACTTGGAAAATGCCAAACATGTGGCATAACTTACTTAGAAGGAGACAAGATAGTGGTTATGTGAGGTGGCATAAAAGGCCAAAAGAGGGCGTGAGACTCAACCACCCATGTGTGGGTGAGAGTGACACATGTAATCGATGGATTACGCCATGTGTCCTCACATAAACCATGTCTACTATAACCTAAGTATGCTTAATAATGTTTAACAAAATAAAATATTAAAAAACTTACACTAACACCCCCACCTTAAGTATAGCTTAGGTGGGTGAAAGGATGCAAAGATGAAACGATGGGTCTCGGCTACAAGGCCATGTTAGGTACCCATGTACAATGATGAAATCTTTCAAAAGATGAGAAAGAGAAAATCCGTAGGACAAAACTCCCCCCAAGAGAGAGGAAGAGAGACAATGTAGCCCCTCAATGTGGAATCTCCTGTATTGTTGGTGAATGCTTGACATAGAAAGCTAAGGATGATCCAAGATCGCCAAACAATATTCCTCCCCTTAGGAAGAAAGGAAACCAAGGATGTACGTAGGATAGCTTCCCATTCCTAAAAGGAATATGTAGGAAGAATGATGAAAATGTATGATGTCTCTGAACTTTGCTTAGGTGTCCCCATGCCAATGTTGAAAGCTGTCACCATCAAATCAGGTGTTCTAGGCCACACTGCAAAAGATGA
>VDFB02336939.1:0-67001 GCA_007258455.2 Sequoia sempervirens | reverse complement strand
TTCAATCACTGGCTCAATGCTCTGGGCCTTCAGTTGATAACCCTTGGTGTTTCTCTCCACCACTCCACCTATAGGTCCCCAAAATAATTAGGCACCCCTGGTCCTTGCTGCCAACCCTGCTATCAAGTTCCAAAATGTTCACAATGCCTCAACCAAGCATTTCTTGGTGCTTTTCCTCTCTTCACCAACTAGCCCTTAATCAGCTTAAAGACCAGTTAATCTCCAAGTGTTTCCTAATCTGCATTCAGGGGTGTGCATAGGTTTTCAAAGTTTTAAAACAGCCTAGGAATGGCTCCTGCCCAAGCAAAAGACTCCATTCTTCTATCGCTTTCCTTAAACCCTAGTTTAGGGTTTGGAAGGGCTACTATAATTAGGTCTCCACAAACAAAGCAAATGCTTAATACTCCTCCCTGCTCAATGAACACCACAACTTCAAAGAAGGAACCCTGGCTAAAATTTGGAGCATTTCAAGATTCTTTTGGTTTCTGACCTTCTCAGGCCGTACACAAGGCTATCACCGTTTTTGAGAAATTTAGGGCTTTTCAAGCCTTTTCTTGGACACACAAAGGACTGTCCTCTTTCTCCAGCCACCAAATGATTTGATAATGTCTCCTGCCTCTTGTCAGAGCTTTGTAAGGTCCCCTGCAACCACTGTACTCATTTATTTAATGGAGATGCAGCACCCCTGCAACGTGGAAACAGATTTTGCACAATCTTTCCCTAATCGGGTGTTGATGAACTCGCCTAGGGAAAGTTTCCTAGCATGCTACCAACACTCATAAAAACTTATTTATTTACACTATATACAAATATGGAGTCTAACTTAGTTTCCACTATTTCCATACTTCCTGGTACGGGCAGGAAACAAGTTAAAACCCCATATTTCTGGTCTTTACCAGTCCAAAACAACAAACCAAAAAAAACACAGTATTTACAATAAGATAAAAGTGATGGAAAAACTAATTAAAATGCCACAAGAAATGCCTTGAAAGGTTGCACTACATGCTATTTAACACAGCAAAAGATTTATTTAATTCATTTCTTGCAGCTGTCACACGCAAGAACAGGAAAATCAACCTTTTTCAACAAAAATCACTGTTTTCTTTTATTGTTCTCCAGATCTGCCAACACACAAAACTTCTCACCTCTTCAAATGGTCAAGATATCTCTTTTACAATGCCAAGAAATAGTTAGGTTTGCAATTTTGAGCCTAAGAACGGCCAAAAGCCTTACGTTGGAAAACACAATGTGTTTTTCAATTTTTGACAAAAACTTAAGAACCGACCACAAAAAGATTTCCCAAGTTATTTAACTTTTACCTATGACCCAAAAGGTCCTCAAACACAATTCTAAAGGTGTTAAAGACCTCACAACAAAATGAAAAATATTTTAAAAACAAAAACATCAAAATATGCTTGCACTCAAGTATCTTCGCAGTGCTCCCCGCGACCAAGAAGCATCTTCCAAGATCTTTGTTGGGTAGAGAATAGTTGTGTGAGTGAGATATTGTTGCAAGGAGTACTTGTAATAGCAGAGTGTCTGAAGCTTTCTTAATAAAACATTGAGATTTTGTGGAAAGTGATTGATGAAATGCCAAAGAAGAAAGGAAACAAGTTCTTCATAGTTGTGTATGTAGGTGAACAGGATGAAGAAAATATTATAGAAGTATGTTTTGAGGATAACATGAAAGAGGATGAGATGAAGGATGTAGTTGTTTCAAATACTGAGGTTGTAGCAGTTGAGGGTGATGCAGTGATGTATGAGGATCCAGTGTTCAATGAAGAGCCAGATGAGGATCAAGAGCTTCTTGAGGAAGAGATCATAGAGATAGAGAAGTTATTCAATGCAACAACAAAGACAATGGCATTCAGTAGTGGGAAAAAGACGTTGTGACAAAAGAAGTGACTGAGGATAGAAATGATGAAGATCCAGAGGTGGTAGCAGCCACATAAGAATGAAAAGAGACAAAGGTCTGTGAATAAGAAGAAACTCAAGTGGATGTAGCATTACCAACGAAGGAGGTAATGCATAATGTTGAGATAGATAAGGTAGGGAATGCATATGAGATGGTTTAGAATGATTGGTATGCAAAGAAGGATTTTCATGGTGTTGTAGAGTTAAGTGCAGAAGCAAATTGGTGGAGGTGGACGAAATGTGGTGGGTTGAATCCCACAAGATCAAAGGTGAATGAGAGATGCACTCAGAGGAGGTGGTTGGGTTTTGGTGGAGTTGATTCCACATACAGGAGGTTGAGTGTAGCGAAAAATTTTCAGAGGAGGAGATTGCTTGTTCTAGGTAGATGCTGGAAAAGGAGGAAAAAGAGAGCACTTTTTATGTGCATATATTTGTGAGTGTATGCTCACAAAATTCCTACCCTGGGTGTTTGATGCAAGAGCATCAAGGGAAAGAACAAACTTGCATCATTTTTTGTGTTGATTGGTTGAACAAGGGATGAGCCTGGACTTGTAGAGTAATCAGTGTGAGCCTATCGATAGGACAAGAGTATATCGACGAGATCATATTCTAGGTCCCAACGACAGAGTATTGGCAGAATGGAGTTACATTTTGGTGAGACAACGATAAGAAGGTGTTGATGGTGAAGCAAATGCATGGTAAGGGAAAATTGGGTAATCTGCATCCTTGTTGTGGATTACAGAGCAGTGGCATGGCGGTGATGTGGACGTTTGATGTCCCAGCGATGACCCGGTGAACCGATGGTGAAGTATGAATGGGTTGCGTTATCAACAAGACATTCATGAATGTCTCTTCGAAATTCCATGTCGGGCAGTAGTGGTCTAGAGTGCGATGGAGCTATGTCTGAGAGAGTCAAGCTTTTCGGTAGGAGTTTCGTGAATGTCTCTTTGACATTCCATGTCTATTCAAAATTCTGAGGACTATGACCTTAGTGGACCATTGCATTGAGGTGACCTTACGGTGTTGGCAGGAGATACTCCTAGGTCTCTTCAACTAGGCCTGTCTCATCGATGGTGTGGTGGTAGTGATGTTGGTGTGAGAAGGTGGTGTCTGTGTGAGATCCTTCGATGCCTCTTGGACATTCCAGTGATACTCTGCTAGAGCTTATCAATGTGACATGAGGTTTTCGGAGAGAGATCTCCCAAAGTCTTGGTAACATTCTGATAGCGGTAATTTGAACGGTCAAGGGAGGTGGATGGCGAGTTCAGTTACGACACCTGGTGAAGTGATATTGGATGCATTCCACATCGTTGTTGTGGAATACATATTCATTGGCTAACTTAGTGAAGCCGTTGATAACCATATAATGGATTGTTGGTTTCAAATGCTGATTGGATGATAATGGGTGGCAGTGAAGTAACTCGCAAGTGGTAGTGAGATCTACAATTTGGCAAACGACCATAGTGAGATAGCCCATATGGTGGCATTGTAATTCTATAATGTCAATTTCATTAATAGAAGAAAGTGTTCTCTTCATTTTTTTGTGTCAACTTGTGTTGTAGTGGGCATTTGAGCTAGAAAGGGGCAAGGTTGAGATCCCTCCATCATCAAATTCCTTCATCTCCAAAATTCTAGACTTCTATCTTGTGAGAAATAATTATAAAAATTGTGCATAACAAAAAAATATTGTAGCCTAGACATTCTTCAACTTTTATAAGAGAACCCCCAAAAAATTTATTTTTATGGTGATATGGAAAAAAATGACAATAATGGTTTTCAAAATATAGTTGTAATCTCAAGCTACCACATTTACCATATAATCTATGTATCACCTGCATGATATCTAGTGTTTCTATTTCATTGTACCATCAAATGTGTAATGCACGTGCCCAAAATGGGGTTTCTCTAATGTCAATTCACATAGCACAATACCTTTTATCGAGACAACATTATTAAAAATTATTGGTTATCAGGCTAAGATGCAAAATGTTATAGTTTTGTTAAGTATTAATAATTTTGGATAGCCCTATTGAAGCCATGTGCTTAGTTTCCTGAGAAGTTTTAATTTACTATTCTTTGTACAATGGTGTGTCCCCTTGATATTGTTTGTTTGTTTTAACTTTTTATTAGTAGCTACACTAGTAGAATTTGGAAAATAAAATGACTAATGCGACTGGTCAATGGACTGCAATTTATCAATGCGACTAACACTAGTAGAATTTTTACAAATAATGACTAATTTGGTCATTTATAAGTGACTAATTTGGTCATCTGCAAAATCACAACTAAATGACTAAATAAATGACTAAATATATGACTAATATCGACAAATAAAATGACTATTACTCCTCTATCTTTCTTTGAATTTGATCATAATCCATAGAGCTTAAGCCCCCTCAAGGGACTTCTCACCAAGTACATTTGGCCACCTAGGTTGCTTGGTGCACCAAAAATAACTATTGCGTGAAAGGCATTGCCTCTCGGTGCAATCTTAAGGCCTTCACATTTTTTTATAAATTTTTTAACATTTACATTCTTTAAATTTTATTACTCATTATATTAATAAATCATTAATGTTTTTAGCTATGATTTGAAGCTAGTTTGATAAAGATGACTAAATTCTTAATTAAAGTGGATAATTAAAAAAAAAATGAATTGAGGGAGTGTGTGGTATTATAATATAATATAATAATAATATATTTTATTTTTTTGATTCGTAATAGCAGCCGAAGCTGCAAAATTATATTAATTCTAGCAAAATGATACATCTTTCTAGTTTATCCCTAGAGGGGTCATTTATAGTCCAAAATTGGCTTCTTGCCAATGTAATTGTCTAATTAAAGAGAAAGCACAAAACTAAAAACATACAACCAAAACACATATCAACCCCCTACCCCACAGACACCTAAAGATCTTTATAGAATTGCCCAGAGCCCACCAAATTTTTGAAGGAATGGCACCACTCCATACCTATCACCGCATCCAAGCCCAATTGACGACATAAAAACTTTTGGCCAACTGAAGCCCATCGCCTAAGGCGCTGCAATGCCACTCCCTGCAAGTCCAAAATAAAGGGGTGCCAATCCACTTCTACTCCCTGCTCGAACATCATTCCATGTTATCCAACCATGGAAAACCAACTTCAGGCATAGCTACTGCAACAGTGTCAATATCTCCCACTAGAATTGATCCCTTAAAGACTGAGCGCAATAGAAGCAAAAATCTTTCCTTCGGCAGGTTCAAATCCATCAAAGACACCAAGAACCATGAATAAACGTCAGAATTGGCTCGCGTGCAATTTTTGAAAAAGCAGTATGCTTTCCCAATCACCATTCTCACCACCTCCAAACACAAAATGTCCTTGTTCTGACATATCTACTTCAACCTTTTGTCCGAGATGTAGCCAAGAAAGGTGAACTCCTTCTTAGAGATTTGCAACTTAACTGGCGTATTCATTTTGATGGCCATTGCTTCTTCAAAATGCATAATAAATAGGAAAAAAAGAATTCTGCATTAAACGTCAGCTACCAATTCTACTCCACATTATCCTTTCAACTGCTAATTTGACTGTTTCGCTTAAGGAATCCAATAAATGCACACAATTTTCTGACACCACCGTTGCTTAATTCCCGAGGGATTTTTAAATGGAGGTACTTATGATGTCCTCTGAGTGCAATTTGCAATCTTTCCTTCTCCCGATGCTGCTTAGAGAGACCCACTATCCCTCTAACTTGTACTCTGAATTTTCCTTAATAACTACGAAACCCCCAAAATGATGAGCCCATCACTTCCATCTAAGCGTCCTTCATCTACTCCACAGTGGTATTTAAATCACTTGCTTTCTTAATTAGCATTTAGGCTCTCAATTAAGCACACCTCAATTTTTCTAATTAGAGAAGCCAAGCCCATCTTCCTGTCATGAGAAATATGTTTATTCCTTTCTTTCCACAATTCCCACACCATAATTGAGGGGCCAAGAGTCCAGATGTCCCCAAACACTGAGTTTTTCTTTAGTGATGGCTAAGCACGAAACCAACTAAGTAGATCAATGTGCAAAGCACATTCCTAGCTTAGTCTTGCACATAGCTACCTCCAACATTGTTGACCAAACTGGCAACCCAAAAGTAGATGGTTCGAATTCTCTTATGCCTTTTCACATAAAACACACTTGGAAGGCCCCTGGAAGCCTAAATGGCATAATCTTTCGACTATTAAGATTTTATTTTGGATTGCATCCCACGCAAAGGTCCCTGCTTTGGGAAGACACACACTACTCCAACAAAGATGCGAGGGAAAACTACAATTAGTTCTCTTGTTCTCCTCATATAACTTTCTATACCCATCTTTCACATTGTAGCTGCTAGTTATGGACCTTACCCATCTTAGGGTGTCGTTGCCCCTTCTTAGCAAGAGTACTTTATTCTTTAGAGCATCTGAAAGAGTCTGAATAATAATATATTATTAATATATAATATTATATTTATATTATAATGTAATTAATATTATATTATAATATAATATAATTAATATATTATTATAATATACTATAAAATAATATAATATAAATATAATATATATATATAATATTATATAATATATATATATTATATAATATATTAATATTATATAATATATTAATATAATATAATATTATATTATTATATAATATATATATTATATAATATATTAATATAATATTATATTATATTATTATAAAATATTATATTATATTATATTATTACATAATATTAATATAAAATTATATTATATAATATTGTATAATATATTTAATAATATCTATTTATTTAATTTCGTACTCTAATGGCCGGGCATAATGGGTGGGCAAATCTTGGCCATAATTTTCAGACTCCCTGCCATAATTTTCACTCCCCGCCATCATTTTCATTTTAATGAACACATTGAATGTCGAATGGGGGTTGGGAAATCCATTGTTCTTGGGATTCTAAAACCCTCGTCAAAACCTTATTTTCAGGCTACAGCTCGCCAAATCAAAGAAGTGAAAGGCCAAAACCAGGGAGGATGAGTTTGGAGGAGCTGAAACCAATAGCAGCGGAGAAAGCAACAAAATACGCAGGTAAAGGATGCCTTAATGTTAAAACCTAAATGTGCTCAATATTAGGATCTTGGTCGTAATTTTCAAGGATGCCCTAATGTTAAAACCTAAATGTGCTCAGTATTAGGATCTTGTCCGTAATTTTCATTTTAACAACATACTCTAAAACCCTCGTCGATAAGGACTCACTAGGTGAAGAATGACTATTTTTCCTCGAACAATGACTGTTTTTCCTTGAAAAATGACTATTCATATGGGTAGAACATGTCCATCATTGTACTCTGCTATAGAACATATGTAGATTATCTCTTCCTAGTAACTACCATGGCAACAATTCTCACTGTAGCATGCTCCATGTCTCAGCCATATATCTCTGTTTATAACTTATTTTTTTGTTTTTCAGACACAACTATTGGACATGCTTTTGGAACAGAAATATGGAGGATCTGAAGAGTTGCTTCTTGGAGAGCTTCAGTTTTCCTTCATAGCTTTCGCGGTATGTATGTTTTTGTGGATCATCTACCTGATGTGATTTCTTGGTATGTATGAATTGAAATATTTTTTAGTTTAATGTGCGAGTTCAGATGATCCAAATTCATTTGGGAATTTGGAGGACAATACCTTGTGAAGGACTGGCTGTATTGTAAATTATGCAAAAAACAATATGCAAATTATAAAATAGTTTCTATTTAGAATAGAGAGCTCATACAAGCTGGCAAAATCAATAGAAGAGATGCATACCTACAACTCTATCTCATTAATTCAAAAACCAACAATATATACATTTTTCAACTAGAAGAACCAAAACCATGCAAGACTTCAAAACTATGGTTTCCCTTGGAAACCAAAGAGTCACTACTCCTGGGTCCTCATTGTAAGTTGGAATGGACAGCCAAAAGACTACCAAATTAAATGAAAAAAAAAAAAAAAATTATTTTTGTTACCCCAACTATGTATTCTAACCAGTTCCTATTTTCTCCATGAGGCAAGTTTTTCTCTTGATAGAGAGGATGAAGCTATAAGTGGAACAGTTTCTCTAAGTTGTACAGGTATTAATAGCTTGTGAGAGCAGTGGAATAGCAAATTTTCTAAGTTACAGGGTTCTGTTGACATGCATACTTCGGGACCCAATTTGGTTCCTTGGTGCTAACTTTGCTCTATTCTTTAGTTATGTTACATTTGTTGAAAGGGAAATTGAATTCTGCAACTTGAAGAAATTGCTCTTAGAGCCTAAGAACAAAAGGCCACAATTTACCACATCAGCATCAATGTAAACCACTCTCCCAAACCAATTCAGATATCAACTTAGAGTTCAATGCACAGGCTGCCATGTGCTAGGACATGTTTATACGATCCTATGCACATTTGTTTTATGTATGTATAATTTTATTGGTTTTATTTTCTTTTATTTACCTTTGGTTTTATTGACTTTCTTTTTGAGGGAAGACAAGTCACTTAATTTTAGGGACAAGTTTTCCGCCGACATGACACCCATGAGAAATGTTTGGATTCCCTGTTTTAGAGTATGCTTCCTAGAAGATAATGGATGAGCTAGCTTGGAGTCTCTCTTTTTGGAGAGACATGAGAGAAGTTCCCCATGAGTTTCCCAAGTTCTTGAAACAAGATTCCCCTTCCATCCCTCACCCTAGAAAATGTTTGACAACAAAATGAGCTCCCCCCAAACACTAGATGTATCCTAGAAAAATTTCCATTGGTATCCTCACAGATAACACGGTCAAAACCTCAAGCATGATGCATATTACTTTATAGGTGCTTTAGTTGTGAATATGCACAGAATTACAAATCTTAATGAGATATGGAGAGTAAGAACCAAGCATTGCTTAAAAGCCAAAGGAACAAGAGATCATTGTTGTTGAGACTAGATATAATTAGAAATGATTTCTTTTGAACAATTCAAGCAAGCTCCGTAGCTGGGCACAACCTTATTATTAAATTCATAATTTGAGTTGCAATTTTTTTTCTAAAGTAAAACACCTTGCTGAATCAGAACATGCATATTCAAGCACATGTATTACTAGAAATAGATTATAACCAGGGTACTTGTTCCGTAATTCATTTTTGATACTTTATATTGAAAAATCTGATGATTGCATGTGTGACATCCAATTAGAGAATTATGATAAAAGAAATTCAAATTGTTTGCTTGCTGGGGTGTCAGAGGGGTTCAATCAGAAGCGATAAAGGGCAGTAAATAATAATTTCACTCATCATGTTCTGCTGGAAAAATCATCCCTTGTTCGTAATGGTTTTCAATTGTGTGTGGGGTTGTGTGGTTAGGCTTCCTCGATAGAAGTTTGATTGCTTCTACATCATAGGAAAAGATTGTATTGCACAAAAATGGCATTGACCACTTTCTCCCCTTTGGCCTTCTTTGAATAAGCAAATTTTGCCTACCTAGTGTTAACATTCACTTAAGATATAGTAGTGAGGCTGCAATACTATGCAAAGTAATTGTAGATTATGCACCCAAGGGTGATTGTAGGTGTTTTTTGTTATGTTTCTTGCATCAGCCACCACTACTTGGACCCACATAAGTTTGTTGATATACTAAAGGAGTACATCAATGCAATGAGTGACACGAGAGCTCCAAATCTTCTCTAGGCCTATCAATTGACATGTATACGGTTGTATTTTTAGAAACTTGGACCACATTCTGCAAACGGACCTCCATGACTGCCTCCTAACATGTTGCATGTGTTGATGTTTTTTATTGGAATAGAGATGCCAGTTGACTTCAATAACATCAACTGATCACTTGCAGTCACGGGGAAGTTTATTAGTGCAGCCTTTTCTTTGTAAAACCCTATTTTGTTCCTCCACCAAGACCTTTCTCTATCTAAATCAAAAGAGATCGGCGACTTAAATTCTTTCCTTGGTGTTGTCGATGTGGTGACAATTGACTCCCAATAAGGGCTAACTTGCAATGTGGAAGGATATGTTGTTGCAGTACCAAAAATTGGCAATTACCAACTTTGACTCATTCTATTTCTCTGGTTCCACATGGTACTTTGGAGGGAAGGTTGGGCTCTAGGAGTGTTATGTGGAACAAATCATGAATATCTAGATATCTTGCAGATGACTGACTATAACTACTTGAGGTAGAAGAGTCTCATAGTTGTGGGCCAATGCAAGGGCTCACTGCACCGATCTTAGGAGAAGCAACCATTACAGCTTTCATTGCTGCTGCAGTCCTTTTCTTTTCTAATTTCAATTCCATATTAAGGATTGAGAGCATTGGCCTCTCATAAAAGCTCAGCCTCCACTTTATCAAAGTGAAACATCTCTTCTAGGGATTCCCACAAGATGAAATTTGGGGTGGTTGGTGCCTCTTGGCATCTTGTGTCCATAGTAATAATTACAAATAACCTTAGATTTTAAGGAATTCTGTCAATGCATCAAGAAGTGAGAGCTAGAAGAGTGGAAGTGTGAAAAATGAACTTATTTTTTGCGTTTATCACTGTGGACTGATGTTTTGCACTGGTTGGTGAGTTTTCAGGTCAGATACTTGATTACTTGGCATTTTTTTGTCCAAAAATTGCCTTTGAATTTTTGGGGAGTGATCAAGGAGCAGTTTTTGCAAGTCAAGTGAGTTTTTAATCTATGGGTTTTATAATCAGCATTGTTTTGTTTAGTTCAAAATTGAAATGAATGGCTCAACCAAACTAAAGGTCTCAAAGAAAAGAATACCCAATTGATTTATAAAGACTGGTTCTGGTGAGGATGATTTTTAACAAAATGACTATGGCTGGCAGCAAATTGTCAAGACAAAATAGCCTGAACGTAAGAAGTATGCCTTCTCATACCACGGATCACCGTTTTAAGTTTTGCTCCATTTCCTGGAGTTTGTGCGATTTTCTGCAATTTTCATTGCTTATTTGATGCTCCCAAATTGAAGTCCGAATAGTTTGATACCATAACATGCTATGTTTTTCAGTAGTCACTTGACAACTAGATTTTATTAATGTTGTTGGGGAACATTAATAAGTTAATATATTTAATGGTTAGTCGAATAGCCACTGCACCACTTAGGCAAGGTTTACTCTAATACGAAGTAGTTTAAAAATATAGAAAGAAAGAGAACTACACATGCATTGGGAGCTACAATGCAAATGTGAAAAAAACATCTGCCTGTTAAATCCTGGAAACAATTTCAATTCAAAAACTGTATGGTTGATTAATAAAAATCACATAGAACTGAAAATTGGCAAGCACTTGTTGTAAATGCACTGATATGATTGAAGCTTTATCATGCAGGAAATAGATATAAATAACAATTGGAATGTGTTTGGATTAAGATTTTAATTAGTTTATTAAAAATTATTAATATTTTATAAAGTGGAGGGGATCGCCACCTATACTTAGAATTTGCTTGAAATATGGTTCATCTAAAGAATCACATCATTTATTCAAGTACGTGTGATTTCTTTATATATGTCTCAAGTTTTTCTATTTGTTTGGGGGCGTTTGAGGGAGATTAAAATGAGAAGTGCATGTTATATGCTTGCAAATGTATCATGGTAATTTTTTAACAAATATTTTTATCATGTTCAATTTTAAAATGTTCACAAATATTTTCATCATGTTCAATTTTAAAATGTTTCTCAAATTAAAAGTGCATGAGAGACCCATTTTAGATGGAAGAAAGATCGCATGTAAACGAGTAATGCTAGGCTGTGGTAAAGTGGGTTTAATTTTGACATAGGTCCATAACAAGGGTGTGAGAACACCATTCAAATGCTTCTTGGCCAATATACGCATTCAATAGGTTGCTTCAGTGAAGCTGCTTTACACTTTACTGTAGCAACAAAGGTTATTCACATTGTTTCCATATTTAATAAAGATATTTAATTTAGTAGCCCTTCTGAAGTGAGGTGAATCTTCATGTAATAGTAAACATCAGAACTTGTACAGTTGTACTGTGAGTTTGTAAGAGCATAAGTAGCAATATTAAGATGCCTTGCTAATATTCTGGAATTTGTTTCAGCTAACGGAGAGTAAAAGTACACAGGCAATGTGTCAGATTTATGCAGCAATATCTTACATTTGTATTGGTGATGCAGAGTCATCCTCTCAGGTATAACTTAATTAGCCGTTGTTTCTCCACATCATTTAAACATGCTGCTCAATAACAAACTGTATACTCAAATGTGTGTCTATATGCTTCACATTAACTATAGGAACAAAAAGATTATTGCTCACTAGCTTGGCCAAGCAAGTTACTTGCAAACATTAGTCTTTGAATAATCAAATGTTATTGCAAGGTATTTCTACTATGAAAAAACTAATTATACTAGATGTTCAACTTCCTTGTTTAAAATGCAGAAAAAAAATTGTTTATATATTGACAACATTTTCCAATTGCACTCAATGTTTGAGTAAAGCATAAACTTATAGTGCATCCTTAAATAATTCAATATATAGAATGATCACCTACATTATGAACCTCTTGCAATATTTGATAAAATGTCATAAAAATAAAAAACATGGTAGAGCTACTGGCAGTAACGACAGTTAGAAGATCTTTCCCCATTAATGGGGTAACTATACAACTCATAAGTGGAAATTATACCCTTGCATGCCCCTAAAAGTGATTGTTTTTAAATGAATTGTGATGGTACAACTAGAGGTAACCTAGAGTTGGTAGGAGCAGTTGTAGCATTTCACTCATCTTTACATTTATTTATTACAGGGGCTTCTTTGTTTTTAGGTTCCAATCTAACAATGAAGCAGAAGTTTTGGTTGCTTGGAAGGGATCAATGTTTTTTGAAGAACCAATTACATGACTCAACATAAAACAACTTCTTAGATGTTGCCCAACTCTTGTGTGGACATTTTTATTTGGTTGTTTTTAATCAATGTTTTTAGATGGTCACTGATAAGTTGGTTGACTCTCAGATAGACCAGTCTCCCTTTTAGGCCAAGTTTAGTATTGATCCAAAAATTAATGGAGCTTAATGCAGGTTTTGACAAACAATTCCAATCATAGTTGGAACACTTGGCGAGTACTCACCAAGTCAAAGTACTCACTAGTTTTTTTTGTCTCGCAAGTAACTCGCAGGGATTTTTGCTGAGTTTTTGGCAAGTACTAGCCAGGGTTTTGGCGAGCACTTATTGAGTTTTTGGTGATTTTTTTCATAAAACAATTTTTTTTAGAAGGGTTTAAAAACTACTAAATGATGTTATGTGGATATTACATGAACAAAAACTGTCAATATGGTAGAGCTCCAATGAAATACAGGAGCATTTATTTGTAGACCAATGATATACAGAACCCTATGCCCTTTGCTATGGCCTTGGCTTCTAGTCTTGTGGAGGAGGTTGTCTCTAGTCCTTTGCAGCAGCTTGCCCCTAGTACCATGCAGAGGACTGATTCAAAAGAGCTTAAGGTTTAATTTTATAATTTATTCTTGTAATTGATATGAATTGAAGGACTATTAATTGAATCTTCTTTTTCACTAACTTTTGGCTGGTCAGGGCAAGTATGAAGAACAATGTGCTGATGGAAGTGGAGCCTTGCCAAAAGCAGTAGTGTAGGAAACTTCAGACCTTGGGATGTGATGGGGTGATCCAATGGAGGAGGTTAGTTGAACTTAACCCGCCTAATATTCACTCTTTCAATGATATTAGTCCATAGTTTAGAGAATGTAGAAATTGTATGTATGGGAACTATTTCAATAAAAAAATTGTTGTGTGACTTGCAAAAGGATGTATAAAACTCAAGGTGGTCACATATGCTTTGAAAATAGCACTGGACCTCCTTGTACTAGGTAAGATATACGAGTGAGTTAAATCCTTCTTTAAAGAGATTAGTATAGCATATTCTTCCAGTGATACTCATTTACATTTTAATAATTTTGATGGTAAATATATACTAATTTGTTGCAATTTTTCTACCTCTCACTTAGATGGGTAGATATGATGGCTTCTGTATTCTCAAAGGTTGCATGGCGCTGTTCATGGGGAATGATCTAGGTACACATCTCTAAATATTTGATTCCACTAGGAAGAGTGCCTTATTTTGTTTCACTTGTTTATTTTTTATTGATAGTTACATCAAATATAAATGATAATTAGTGCAAGAAATCTGTAGGAATGTTGCCTTAAAGTTTATTGCTACTGATTTGTATCAATGAAAGTCCTGGAAATCCCTATAAATCTTTTGGAACTTCTCCACTAAATTGATTATTTTCTAGTCTAAGCCTCACAATACTTGAGCAATTCCTAAGTTCTGACTTTCTACCATTGAGCATATTATTGAACACATGCAAAGACCACAACTTTCCCCAATTACAAAGTTGGGATGGTGATGACCCACTTAATTGATTGCTTGATAAATCAAAAATGGAAAATTGGGTGTTACTTCCAAGCTTATGAGGAATTTTTCCATGAAGTGAATTATTTAACAGAGAAAAATCACTCAACATAGTTAGACCTTCAAGACTGGCAGGAATCTCATCAGACAAATCATTATCCATTAAATGCAAAGATTTCAACGTACTTAAATTCCCTACACTCTGAGGAATATGTCCTGTGAGTGCATTGTGCAAAGCATCAAGCCATTCCAAGGAGCTCATCTTCCCAATATTTGTTGGAATCCCACCATTGAGCCTATTCATGTAAAGCTGCAAGCTCTTTAGCTTCATAAGGTTGCTAATGAATCCATGCCAAGAACGAGTTAGATTATTCAATTTATTCTAAGAAACATCCAATAGTTGAAGCTCTTAACAGAGCTAGGGATTTCCCTGTGTAGATTATATTGTATCAACCATATATATTGCAGTTTGAAACTACCTGTCTACCAAAATTTTGAGGTAGACAAGTAAAATGTTTCACTCTCCCATGACCTCCCAAAATTTTGAGGAAATCCCCATGCACTATTTCCATGTAGAAACACCCCATAAATGTTTCTAAGCACTGACCTGTAAGGATTCCAGAATGGTACTAGACAGGCGAAGTCAATCACAGGGTAGAGTGGCTGGCATTTCCAGTAAGGTAGATTTTAACTTTAAACAGTGACCATCAAGCAAAACTCTTTCTCCAAATTAGCATCAATAGCCTATTTTTATCTACTACTAAAATGCATTATGGAATAGTTTTGAATTTTCAATGACTCACCTTCATATTCATTTTTGAATCTATAGTAGGTGCTGGTGCCTTTGTAATGGGTAAATCGTTCACAGTTTTTAGAAAATACTCCTCCCATGGGGCAAGCAACAAAATACCCTGACCCTCTTTACCTTTGTGTTCGGTTCTACCAAGTCTGTGTATGTACTGCTCTCGATCAGAAGGTATACCAACCTGCACAAATATAATTGTTTTGTAACTAGTACATGATCAACCAATCTATTATTTTATACCCAAATCATGCAAAGGGAAAATAAACTCATTGAATGTAATTAACTTAGTTTCAATCACCATAATCTTATTAACCAAATGGCACTAATAAACTAGGGGTTCATCCATGATATTAAATTTCTCCATGAGATTCTGCATATGATTTTCTGAAATGTGGCAAACCCTCAGACAAAAATTCCAATTTTCTAGACAATGTTAGTAACTTTGTATACAACCCTACAAAATTACATTTCCTTTTTCATGTATTTCCTTTGAAAATAATATTCCAGAACTTCCAAGCTTTAGATATAACAACAATTACAGAACTAAAATTGAAGTTAGCTGGCTGTAGCAGGCCACAGAGGGTAGAGCTGAAATAAATATCAGTCTTCCAACCAAGTACACCCAAAAAGGCAGTGCTGATCACTTGAACTCACTTTTGCTAGTGAGGTAGGAAATTTAATTATCTAAGGCATAAAGGAGCAAACCCATACATTTGAAACTACAATGATTTCCTATTTCATCATGAAAATGTCAAACTAGTATCACCACAGTTACAACTTTTTGGCCAAATCAAAGACTTTTAATACTACACTTAAAAACTTGAAAGTAATCCCAAGTAATCATGGCCTGCCACATTTGCCATGCATGTCTTGAGTTTTTCAAAAAGTGGTTCTGAACTTTTTTTATGTATTTCTATCCTTTTTGTTTCATTTTGAAATTAGGGGAAGAAAACCACAAGTATAGGAAGACTAAAAATTTTTAGTTTAGGGTCAAGGCTAGAGCATTTTAAATTTTCTTTGTAATTAAAATTATAGTTTATACATATTCGACGTTTGAATTGTAATGCTTTTGGTAGAAAACTGAGTAGATTTTTGTATAATTAATCTTCTCAGTTTTCTACCAAAAACATTACAATTCATTTTCATGGACTGAAAATACAATACCTTTAATATTCATGAGGGTTTTTCTTATAGTTAATACCCTAATGAGTGTTAGGTAGAAAAAATTGGACTACCTGTAAAATAGTTTTTTCAAACCCAATTCTCATAATTGGAAAAAATTTATGTGCTATGTTTATAATCTCTAAGAATTATATTTTGGCTTGAAATAACAAAATCAAAGTTCTCTATTTCTATAAACATTATTAACATTTTTTTAGTTTCCCAAGTTATATCCAATTTAAACCCACGTAACTGAATTCCATTTACACTTTTACCACACCATGTCAATGCCATGTAAATGGAATGCTAATATGATACTAATTCAAAATGTAGATTACACAATAAAATAAACATGTCTTCTAGAAATATCAAAATGTATAAATGCAACAATTTTCACATTAAATAGCTGGAGTCCACAACCCTTCAACCTGATAAAAAGTGAAGCTTGGAGTAACTAAGGGTGGACTCTGCATATTTCTAAGTTGATTGGGGCCAGAAGGAGATTGATTTGGTTGGATGGTATATACTTGATCTATACATTAAAAACATAACCAATTAGCCTTGAAAGATTTTGTTCCATCTGTTGCTACATTTTTCTCAGGGTATATGCTCAGTGCTTGTAGAGAGTTACTGGATCAGACCACAAAACAGTTTCTACATATAATTTTAGAGTCTGATGTTCAAGGTGATTCAAACTCTTCCTTCAATAAAATGTATCTCTATTGAGTCAAAAGAATGTGAGTAAAGTTTGGATAATTAGGCCTCCAAATGGGGATTAAGAATAGATACTTTGGTTGGAGTCAGAAATTATGTGTAAAGCCAAGAGTCTTATGGCTAGAGCCTTGAAGCCCACCTCAATCTCCAGCATGCTACAAAGGATTTGGAAACAAATGACCCCTCCAATGAATCAAAGTAGAGAGCAGCTTATAAGTTAGAATCTCAACTCAGCTGTCTTTATGAGTACATGGCAGAAGGAGTTAGAATCAGGCACAGTGTGCTTTAGATTGCAGCGAGGGATTTCCCTTCAAAGTTCTCCAGTTCCTAAAAGAGGAAGAACAAATTAGAAAGAGAGTTATCCCTAAGGAACCTTTGGAATTCATGCAAAAGATGAACTATGAATTTGACACATTATTCTAGATTATTTTTGAAAATCATCACTTCAGTGGCTACTGCCACTTAGTCATATGCTTATATGGACCTTTTAAAGTAAGTAGTTTCCCAAAAGGCTCAACAACTTTGAAGAGGTGTACGTATTAGCATAGAAGATGACCTTACAACATGTATGAAATCTAAGAAGAATTAGATGTTCCCAGATCTGAATGATCTCCTTATGTAGTTCTACATAAAAATGAAAATTTTTAGAAGGCCATGACTAGAATTTGGATACTTATGCCTCCAAATGGGGATGAAGGATGGATATTTTGGTCAGACTTTGCCATTCAGTGTACATTGTAAAGCCAAGACTCTTACAGCAGGAGCTAGAATCTTAAAGTCCACCTCAAGCTCCAATAGGATACAAAGAATTTGGAAATAGGCAACCCTTCCAATGAATGAAAAGCAGTTAGCAAATAATGAGTTAGAACTTCAACTCAACTATTTTTACGAGTACATAGTATAAGTAGCTAGAATCAGACACAATGTACGTTGGACTGCAGAGAGGGATAAGACTTCAAAATTCTATTTCAAACTCATGAGAAAGAACAAATCATAAAGGGTTTTAGCCCTAAGGGACCTTAATTAAATTCTTGCAAAAGATGAACTACAAATTCAACACATTATTCAAGGTTATTTTCAAAATAAATCACTTCAGTGGTTGCTGCCCCTCTATCGTGCTTATATGGACCTTTTGAAGTAAATAGTTTTCCAAAAGGCTTGACAACTTTGAAGAGGTGTCCTTATTAGAGTAGAAGACAACATTAAAGCATCTACAAGATTTAAGAACAATTAAATGTCCCCAAGTCTAAATGGTCTCCTTATGTAGTTACCAAACTAGCATAACTTCTGATATACCATTGTAAAACACTGGATGGTAGAACTATCAGTGGGTTTGGCATATGCTCAATGATTTATAAACTCACCCCACTGAATAAGTGGAAGGGTTTTAGATTTTCTTACCCCACTGAATAAGTGGAAGGGTTTTACATTTTCTTACCCCACTGAACAAGTGGTTTAATTGTAATTTGCTTACCCACTGCTACCCACCATAAGTGGTTGCTTTGCCATTACACTCCGCTGAATAAGCATGTAGTGTTTTTTTTTTTTTCAGTTGCATAAGCACTCAACTGAATAAGTGAGTTTGGCTAGCTAGCCATCAAGTGCATTTCCTTTCAGTTGCAAGCATTCCTATTAATTGTATAGTTTTGAACACCATATGCTCTCACCTTACCCATCTCAGGAACTAGGTGATCAGAAAGTGGAAAGGATACTGCTTTGTATCTCATTTCAATTGAAAATATTCAAAAATAATCAAGGGCGGTTATTACAGACATGATTGAAATAGATTTCATTTTGAACAATTTGGTAATTTCTTCCACAAGGCTGTAGCAACTCTCTTTTCCAAGCTGCCATAGGTGTTGGTGCCAATGGAAAAACTTCAAATCCTATCCACCTACAAAGGTCTATCTATGAGGGTTGATTTCTTGTTACCTAAAAGTAATCGTTGCTGATATATCAATTTATCTCCTGGAGGTCAGAAAACTACAAGGACAAATTAGAGGCGTTTCACTTCAACATTTGGAAAAATTCTCCTAGGCTTATGTAGCAATCAGTCAAAGGCAGTGCTTGGATAGCTTTGGTGAAAATGCTGGAGCAGTGATGAGTGAAGGAAAAACTGAGGTTATGATCATTTGATCAGGACAGTTTTTCAGCATGGTCAAACTATAACTCAAAACTTATAAATCATAAAACTAGGCAAAATTAAACTAATTATAGCTTATATAAGGGATTTTTGACAAGTCGTGATTCCTGAATAGAATCAACCTTCCATTTACTCAAAAATTTACAACTGTACGCAATCACATAAGTTAGCAGCAGGGCACTTGTACTCTTTGTCCTGACTTTTCCCTCGGCCTATAAAATGATAGAAAACCATTTTACGAGCTTTCAAGCCTTCTTTGGGTCAAGCAAGAAGGGATGAAAGAGCCCACATTGGAAGCTTGGAGTGTATGCACTCTTCCAAAGAATTAGGGAGGTCTGGAAATCCTAGACAATTGAATGCAATGAACAACCTAGACAGAGAAATATAAATTTAAAGCATTGGAGAGTGAAGCTCTATGGTAAATTTATCTGCACTACAGAATCCTACATGCTCAGCATATAGGTGTTGTGGGTTTTTTCAAATCTTCAGTGATTTCACAATATCGAGGCTCCCATAAGTTGCTAGATTCTAAGACATGATGGATCTATATTTACTAGTTTGCTATTCTTTCAAACAGTTGTTTGCAAAGCCATTTTTCAGATCTATTTTGCTCCAAATGTATTATAGGGTATCAATAGCTGTATGTTTGGGTTGCAAATAAAAGGGATGCGTTTTGTATAGCATACAAAAGGTTTTGTATTATGCATATTTTGCAATGGATGTATCCATGGTAATTTCTAATGATTTAGGAAACTGTATAGTTGCAACTATATTTTCCCTTTCACCATATTTGTTGGTGCATCTTTTTCCAAAGCACTTTGCTCGTGCAAAATATGGGAAGCACCTGCTCACTTGGGATGTAATGCAGATACAAATTTAAATGTAACACAAGAGTACCCATATATAGTGTCTTCCTGTATTGCATTAACACATACTATTGAAAAAGATACATTTTGTAGGGCTTTCCCTCACTCTGTACTCTAGTGTACTCATATTAATCTATGACTTGAATAATAAGACTTAGACTAGGGAATAAAATTATAAGTGTAATAATATGTTGTGCCTAGGAACCAAACAGATCTTTAGGTCATGCTATGGATTTCCATGGTAGCCTAATAGACTGACATAGTAATTCAAATTATAAAACAAATTTGTCTATCATGTTACTATCTTAGGATTCTTGAGCTGCAACGATTGAAAATTTGGTTTTGTAGGTGTTCTTGTAATATGATAATTTTAGTAAATGTACTTTTGTATCTAAATGAAGCTATGGATGTTGCTCATTACAATACTATTTTTTCTAGAATCAGCTACATTCATTTGGAATTTTATAATTAGACAGATAAAATGAAGGTTTTAACAATTCTGTAAGGCAAATTCTGTATAGTAAATTATCATTAAACAAAGTTGAATGGGGCTATGTTGGAAGGCTGGTTCTCAAGTAGTAATACACAGAATTTGATCTATTAATGCTTAAAAAATACCATATGCATTTCTTTTATTAAATATTATAATCTTATCATTAATAATAATTGATATAAATTTTAGTGGAAGGACTAAGGTTCTGAAAGTTTGAGTATATTGTTCTTTTTCAAGTACCATTTGCTGACTAGAACTTTCATTATTTCTCCATATATTTACTAACTTTTATAGTTTCCTACCTACAGTATATGCTAAAACAACTAAATTTACTTGAAGGCAATATTAAAGATCGCTTGGTTCAAGTAAGGCCAAGTAAGATTTTTGCTCAAGTGCTTGTGTTTTTAAGGTCTAACAAAATTATGGATCTAGTTGCTTCCTTTCAAAGATCTTTAATCCTACAGTAGGATTCCATAAGAAACTGTTTTTCCAAATTCTGACATTTCCTTAATTATTTTACTTCAGAAAAGGAAATTACAGTTTATTCACAGGGAAATTTGTTCCAAGATATGTGTTGTATAGAAAAGTAGTTTCCAAATAACATTGAGACATAGTTTTGATCTTATACTTTGTTTGAGTTTAGAGGTCTTGCCAATTTGTCTAGTACTTGGAAGACCAACTTGAATACATATCTTCAACACACATTGATTGGTGATATATATAGTCAAAAAATTTAAACATCTTTTGGCAATATGCAATATTTACTATTGTGTTATCTTCCACAAGTTAATCATTTAATCCCCAACCTTATATGAGTTTAACCAAAATAAAACTACAAACTTGTATAGTAATAATTTAAAACAAGAATAAGAGGCTACTAGAAATAAATGTCTTGTTAGACATAATGCTAAGGCGTTATAAATGCGCTCCAAACAAAATTGTTGTGTGCATATTTGCACCTGATATGTTAGGCTGGAAGCTCTTTTTTAGGAGCACCATATGCATATTTATTTAGGCACAACAAAGGAGAAAGGGGAAATATTAATGTGAAATGATGGAATTTGGGTAGTTGCAAGAAAGGAAGTCAATAAAATGGAGATAGGGTAGAAAAGTGCAAATAGTAGGCGTGAGCAAGAATTTTTAAAGTTGTAAGGATTTTGGAGGTTGAAAGTCAAATCCTAGAATACTAGGTAAGTCCTCAAGGGAAGTTTTAATACTTCTATTGCTACTTTCATCTATTAATCTCAAACTAGAGTATTCATTGAGACTTACTTGTATATTTGAGCCTTAAGTTGCTATTGAATGCAGTGTGACAAGTTATTTGTAAAATGAAATAACAAATTTACTTAGCAAATCCTTGCCCGTATGCCTTAATAATATGAAATTCCATATGCACATTAATAGATTTGCATACTAGGTTTCTCACTCGTGAAATTGTAAGGATAGACCTTAAATACTAGTGTTGTTTCTCACTCATGAAATTGTAAGGATATACCTTAAATCCTAGTTTTGTTTCTCTGGTCTCCTTGTAATTATAATTTGTTTTAGACATGCATTTCTAATTGAAGGAACTGTTGCATGAGGGAAATCTTATGTGCTTATGCATATACTAACTTAAATATTACTATTTTGCAGTGCTTACATTTGAAAGCAATTTGAGCAATCATGATAGGGCAGTGGTGCATCAAGTGAGTGCAAAAATGGGTTTCAAATCCAAAAGTTCTGGGTGTGTATCTTTCAGACCTTTATGATTTATTCATTAGTATTTTTCTCCTATCATTTCTCCATACCAATAACATTTATTCTAGTAGGTCATGGGGAATGTTTGGGTTACAAATATGTAATTATAACATGTGCACGTATAGGTATAATCTAACATTTTGAAGCTTATATATCATCAAATTCATGTTATAGTTTCCCCTTGGGATCTAGCGTAATTTGTAGAAATTAAGATGTGTACCTCAAGATGTGGTTTTCATAATCGTAGATTATAACAATTATTCATTCTTATTCTTCATATAATTTATTCCAATATCCAATCATGATTCAGTCTAGTATCAGTGACATTTGATTATAATGTTCTTATGTTCCAAAAAAAGAAGAGACTACACTCTCTTCGTGAAACTTGAGTTATTTCTGATACAGATGTTTTAGAGAAGAACATAAGTTGCAGCATTTTTAGGATCCAACTAAAAAAGCAATGTTGCTGGAAATACTCAGCCTATATTCATATATGATCCACATGTACCATAGATTTAACCAGCATCCTAGTAATAATGTTTAGGGTGTCCTCAATATAGCCAACACGGGCACAAAGGTCAACCATGCACACCTAATGATCAACTATTTATGTAAATTGTAATGCATTAAGGGTTACTAATGTGTGAAGTATGTGCAACCCTCATCCACTAAACCTGCATGACTGCATGCACCTAGAACCCAATCTGAAATTGATTCCATTAACTCCCTGTCATAGCTGCAACATTGGAATATAATAGAGTTGGAGGTTTAAATAAGCTCCCTGATTCCATTGGAAAGTTGTCACAGTTTCAACACTTGAGCATAAAAGGGTGTAAAAGTTTAAATAACCTCCTTGATTCTATTGGCAACCTGTCGCACCTGCAACACTTGAGCATAGAAGGGTGTTAAAGTTTAAATAACCTCCTTGATTCTATTGGCAACCTGTCACAACTGCAACACTTGATCATAGAAGATTGTAGAGGTTTAAATAACCTTCCTTATTCCACTGGCAACCTGTCACATCTGCAGTACTTGAAAATAGTAAGTTGTAGAGGTTTAAATAACCTCCCTGATTCATTGTCAACCTATCACAAATGTAGAACTTGAACATAATAGGAAGTTTCAAAAGTTTAAATAACCTCCTTGATTCTATTGACAATCTATTGCAGTTGCAGCATTCGAAACTAAAATATTGTCATGGTTTAAATAACCTCCTTGATTCCAATGGCAACTTGTCACAATTGCAACCTTGAACATAGAAGGCTGTGAACATTTAAATAACCTTCTTGATTCCATTGGAAACCTTTCACAACTACAACACTTGAACATGGTAGGGTCTATAGATTTAAATAACCTCCCTCATTCTATTGGCAACCTGTCACAGCTGTAGCACTTCAACATAGAAATGTGTAAAAGTTTAAATAACCCCCTTGAGTATATTGGCAACCTGTCACAGCTACAACACTTGAACATAGAAGACTATAGAGGTTTAAATAACCTTCTTGATTCCATTGGCAACTTGTCACATCTGCAACACTTGAAAATAGAAAGTTGCAGAGGTTTAAATAACCTCCCCAATTCCATTGTCAACCTCTCACAGCTGCAACACTTGAATATAATAGGAAATTTTAAAGGTTTAATTAACCTCCTTGATTCTGTTGACAATCTATCACAACTGTAGCACTTAAAAATAAAATATTGTCATAGTTTAAAATCACCTCCTTGATTTCGTTAGCAACCTGTCACAGCTGCAACACAACACTTGAACATAGAAGGTTGTGGACATTTAAATAAGCTTCCTCATTCATTTGGCAACCTATCACAGCTGCAACACTTGAACATAGAAGGGTTTGAACGTTTAAATAAGCTCCTTGATTCCATTGGCAACCTGTCACAGCTGCAACACTTGAACATGGTAGGGTGTATAGATTTAAATAGCCTTCTTGATTCATTGGCAACCTGTCACAGCTGCAACACTTGAACATAGAAGGGTGTAAAAGTTTAAGTCTAGAAGCATCATAATGGATTTTTTATGCTAGAGTTTTCTTCCCATGGTGGGTTTCTCCAGGTTCAATAACTGTATTATGGGTTCTCTTGACTGCATGAATTTTTTCAGAGTATTCCTTAAGTTAGTGAATTGAATCCTTGTTGTGGAGCATGCTACATAGAGCTTTATTGTTATAGGATGGTTTATAGTGTGAGGACTGATATTCCATCCTTTTTTCTTAAGTACCTGTTGAATATTGAGTCATTGGGATTGCTGCAAAACAGCTATAAATAAATTCATTGTTGATGAGAAGTGTGTGGAATGCCCACCACTTTTTACAGATCAAAGAACACACAAGTGAAGGGAAGAGCCCACTGCTTGAGCAATAATGAGAGTAAGATCTTGGAAATAGAGAAATAAATGCAAGTAAAAGTGTTTTATTCCTATTAATTACAAGAGGGCTGCAATAAGGAAAACCATCTAAAGAACAAGAGATCACAAGGGATGAATAAGCCAAAAAAAGACCAAAACTAGCTATTGAGGGGGGCCCTAGATCTACAGATGCATATCAAGTGGTGGCACCACACCTTTTTGAAAATCAACAATGGATACATAAAAAATACCATGAGTTTTTTATGAAAGCAAAAGTGAAACCACTGAAATCTCATTACTTGGGGTTGGTCTCTAATCAAATCAAGAAATATCTATTATAGTATCCAAAATCATCATAGGACCATTTAACCTATATTTACTAGCAATTGCACCTTGGTGTGCAATGGGTACGCCGAATAGGTGTGGAAGGTTCATTATTGAAAAAATTGGTCCATTTTTTTGATACCATTGTGTAATACATGAGATCTAATGATAGACCATTTAACAAATATGCATTCACTGATAGTAATTGAAACATAACTAAAACAAAAACTTTGAATTAGGAATATAATTAGGCTCCATTATCAATAGGCAAGATAATATTTAAAAAATAAATATTACACATTTTCAATTAGAAAAATCAAACATTCTTTCATATATTTAATAAAACAAGCATAAATTTGTGAGTATTAGAAATAATTAACATTTAAGAATTGCAATAGTCAAGAAACAACCCATCATTTTATGAAAGACCTTTAATATCAACCAAAGAAAATAAATGTTCAGTCACTCCAATCAGGGCCTTAAATGGAATCAGTTAGAAGATAATGTTCTTGACACTAATTCCATTCTAACAACGTCATTGGGTCATTTCTTATGCTTGTATTAGTGTCCTAAATGTTGTCAGTTCAAAAGGTCACTTCACGCTAATTTCTTGGTGTTGGGTGCTCAAATTACTAAAGCTATGAACAATAGAAGAAATACCATACTTATTTTTCTAGATCTATTGAAGGAGACATAATCTATTGTAAATTTAAATGTCTCTATGTAAATGCTTAGAGAAGACAACAACAAGCATAGAGTCTGAAGTAGTCAAAATAATCACTAATCAGACCATTAATCTTGAGGAAAAGGTCAATGAAATAAACAAGCCAACAATATGGCGTAGCAACCACTTGGGCCTCACTTCTAAACTAATGAACTTTCTATCTTTTCTAATCAGCCAATTAAGGTCATCTGTGTTGCAAATCTTTCAAAAATTACATCCCTGCTACTAAGTCTTATAATCACTTCTAAAGTCTGATCAATTCTCCCTCACCCCATTATTGACTTATCTCACATAGAACCTCCTGCAAACAACTACCATGCCACTTCAACTTTTCTAAGACAAGTATAATATTGAAAACAGTAACCCTATACAACTCGCCCGTATTGTATTAACTTTCTTCTTCTTATGCTAGGCATGTGTGGCCATTGTTGTATATATGCGGATAATTTATAAGTAATAATTATGTTGCATAAAAATTCTTGAGGAAAAATATTCTTACAGTTGAAGGTTTGTCCATCTGTCGAACCTTTTGTCCCTGTGTCTTGTCTCTCACACCACATTTTGTATACATGCATAATACTAAATAATGAAAGATACGAAGACAAGCTGATATTTATTGGAGAGCTAAAGTAGGAGGACATGACTGCCATGGTGGGCAGTGGAATTAGTGATGCACCAACATTAGGAAACTTTACAATGTCAAGTTATGTTCTAGAGTGCTTAATTAATTCAAATATTTTGAGAGCATCTTTGGAAATTCCATGTTGTGCATATCCTGAAATCATTGCATTTGATGAGATGACATATCTTTGGACCATTTTGTCAAATAGTGAATGTGCCTTTTCTATGCTTCCACATTTTGCATAATGTCCACTAGGGTAGTTGCAACTGCAACAGCTGATAAAATTCCTCTTTTCTTTATGCTTTAATGGATGTCCATACCCTATTCCAATGCTCCTATTTTGGGATAGGTAGGGAGGGAGAATGATGGAAAAATTTGTGGTCTTTTACACCTGCCAATAGCATTTGCTTGAAAGTTTCTAAATTTTTTTAAAAAAATACATTTTGTGCATATCCTGCAATCATTGCATTCCATGAGATAACGTCTCTCTAAGGCATTCTGTCAAACAGTTTACGTGCCTTTTCTATGCTTCCACATTAATTGAAGATGAATTTTGTTTTGCACAAGCAGGCTGATGAGAATGGGTTTGTAAAAAGATCAACTGCTAGTATGTTGAGTGGAAAGCAACTTGCTTCTCCAAACACAATGAGTTCTGTGTTGACCTCAATGAACACATTTTATCATATTTTCTGTGTTGTATGGTATTGAATATTAAATCTTACAATTTTTTATTTGTCTAAATGAGATATTGATTGAGCTACATGTAGTTGCTGTAATCTAAAGAGAAAACTATACAAGTTTATTAGTTTATGTTATTCATGCATAAAAACTTGTTGGAAGCCTTTATGCAAGTTTAGTAGGAACATGGATGAAGTGCAACTTTTGAACGTAATAAAAACTCAACATATTTTCCAAGGATTGTTATAGATCAAATATAATATAAGTTGAATGTCATGCTTTGGATTTATTTTTGGTTGCCTTGTGCATCATTTTTTATGAATCTCCTTATGTGTGGATGGAAACCAACCCTATGCCTTGTCAAATCATTTTGTCAAAATGTTAACTTCGAGTTTATAAGCTGAATTGAAATTTTGAACAAAAATTAACTATCATCCACAGGTTTTGGATAAAAAATTCTTTTTTCCTAGTTTTTGACTCCTCACACCTTGGTAGAAATGTATGTTTTGTAATTTTCTCTTGTTTTCTATGTTATAAGGAAGGTTTGCAATAAGGTTATTGAACAATAGTTAATATGGAATGCTTGTTGATATTTAAATTGCTGATGTGTATGCACAAGCAGGCTTATGAGAATGGGTTTGTAAAAAGATCAACTACTAGTATGTTGAGTGGAAAGCAGCTTGCTTCTCCAAACACGGTGAGTTATGTGATGACCTTAGTGAACACATTTTATCGTATTTTCTGTGTTCTATGGTATTGAATATTAAATATTACAATTTTTTATTTGTCTGAATGAAATATTGATTGAGTTGCATGTAGCTGTTGTAATCTAAAGAGAAAACTATACAAGTTTATTAGTTTATGTTATTCATGCATAAAAATTTGTTGGAAGCCTTTATGCAAGTTTAGTAGGAACATGGATAATGTGTTATTTGTTGGAAGCCTTTATGTAAGTTTATGTTATAATGTGTTATTTTTTTCTTTTTGCGGGAATGTATTGATAAACTCAAAGAAGGAGATAAAGTTAAGGTGTTGGATCCATTAGATGGTGATGTTGGGCATTGGGTGGATTCATTCCCTATCTATTGTACATGGAGTCAACTTGAAAGGAACAATGGATGCAAATGTAAACATTTTAAAGGTCACAAGTAACATACCCCTTGTTTATGAAGACAAAATAGATGGAGTTGTTCATCTGAAAGAGAAAGAGGGAACCTTCACATAGTGGCCACTAAAATATTTGCAAAAAATGACATAGTTGAACATATTTATCATGTACTAGTTGCTAGACATCTTGGCTCACTACTTTATGTAGTATTTTGAATATGTTGTTCAGGGATCTTAATTATCATGGTGTATTTGAAAGACTTGGAAACTCTTAGACAACTTTGACATTTTTTATTATATTTACATATATACTCTTAGACATCTTTGACATCTTATAACTTGATATATATATTGATATATATTTGCATTAAATTTTTTTTATTGTAGATTACCTTTATTTATCATGATGTTGAATCAATCTTTTAATTTTAGTATGTTGTAGCTTGTACGCATATGTAATATTTTTATTTACTTTTATGTTTTAGTTCAAATTTAATATTATATTAGTTTTGCATTATAAAATTTATGGTATTTAATAAATTATTTATTTCGTGATTATATTTACTACCAATTAATGAAAACTAGTAAATAAAATGACTGAATTAATGACTAAAGTAATGATTAAATTAATGACTAAATATGACTAAATGACTAAATAACTAAATATATGACTAAAGTAATGACTAAAATAATGACTAAATAAATGATTAAAGTAATGACTAAATTAATGACTAAATATATGACTAAATTAATGACTACATATATGACTAAATTAATGACTACATATATGACTAAATAAATGACTACCTTGACTAAATAAATGACCAGTTGACAACAATTAATGACTAAATTAATGATTAAATATATGACTAAATTAATGACTAAATATATGACTAAATAAATCACTAAATTAATGACTTCAATGACTAAATTATTGACTAAATCGTGACCAAATTAATGACCAAATCAATGACTAAGTAATGACTAAAATAAATAGCTAAAATAGTTTAGTCATAAATTTGATCATGTTATAAATGACTAGAAATAAACTACTAATAGTCACGTGACAAAAATTAGTCATTTATATGAAATTTCTAGTAGTTTATTTATTCATATATTGTTGTTGTGTAGTGTCTTTCATACTCCAAGTGTGCATATAATTCCTTGATGGCAGTCATGACTCCTCCTTTAGAATTTCACATTATTAATAAAATCATTCTAATTTCCTTCCATTCCTATTTAGTCTTTTCCTTGTTGCATCTGTCATTTTGACCTCAAACTAGCATTGAATTCTTCTTGTTTAGAGAGTTATAAAGGGAGTTTCGCTTTTCCTTTACAAGAGTGTGAGTTCTCGGTGAACCTATTTGTCCATGTATCATGCTGATCCTTATGTCTCATAGTGTGGTTTTGATTTTTTGTCATTATTTGTTATGCACATGTCATCAGATACCTTCTTAACTTTATCGTTCTTATGTGTCCATTTGCTTTTGTTGCTAGGACCTTCTTTGTATAGAGACCTTCTACCATGCATGTTGAATTGTTCTGATGTTTGATGTGTACTTTGTTTTATTAGAGTCACCACCCACTTTCTTAAAAGTGAGAAAATTCTATAACTTCTTATTCCCAGTGGAGTCTGTATAAGATTTTTGACTCTATGACAATGGCCCTAACTCTGAGTTGATTTCCCTAGTAGAGTCACAAAAGTATTAGGTCTCAAAAACATAGGTTTGAACCAAAAGAGGTTTCCAAGCTCTCACAACATTTTTGGCTAACATACAAGGCCAAATAATGAATTTGAACCTTCTACTCTTTAGGTTCTGCCAGACCTAGGCGAGTAAACCTATGTGAATGAAGCAGATTGGAACTGTGTGTTTCTTCCCTAAGCAATCTATCCACAATGGCAATTGGAAATGGAGAGATACAAATTTATTTAGTATGAATTGTATAAGCAATATCAAGGTAAAATCTAATATGCTTAGTTAATAGATGTAGAGAACAAAATGGACGAAACTAAATGGTGAAATGTATGAGACCAGTGCTTTGTTGGGTAAAACGGAGTCAAATGGAAGTTTGAGATGAGTAACTTCTATTTGGCATAAACTCTAATTGTTTGGCATATAAATATTTTTTTATAACTTGTATAAACATGCAAGATTGTAATTACCAAGTTCTTCTTAATGATCCAAATGATACTTCTAAATTACTGTGACTGACTTGAATGATTTAATCTCTACTTAGAAGAACCAACTAATCATACCACACAAGTACAACAAATGTGCATTGATAAATTGAATATATACTTGATATATCAATTTAAATAACAGAGAAATAACAATATTGGAGACAACCAGATAACATCTTCAATTAGTTCAACAAACAACTGATACCATAAATACACCACAAAATTAGATAACTTCCATTGATTCCACCAGAATTTTTAGGCCGAGGGCATCATAGTAACTTTAAGTAAGAAACATCATTGAAAATTATTTGTTGTATACTTTTCCTATTCACCTATATCTATTTTGACATTGTAAAACAAATATATATACATCAAAATCGTGAAAGGACATGTCCCTTCAGAAATGTTTTTTTCTTAACAACAATAATTAAAACAAGAAATTAGGCTCTATTTAGCCACAAATGAACTTTTGACAAATGGTCCAAGTAATCTTGTCGCTCATGTGTGTCAACATCTCCTAGTGCATTCTGAATTGATATCTCCATTTTTACCATATTCTCGTTCTGCTCATAGGCTTCATCCAACATTGAATCTTTTCCAGTAGCCATCTCCAAAATATTTTGCAGCATCGACTCACATTCATTAATCCACTTGGCCTTTTCTTTCAACTTTCCTTCATCTTCAAATAATGTTGGCAGTCCCTTTTTCATGGCATCAATTAGTCCATGTGCATCCCCCTACAACTCCTCATGGAAATCTCTGTGTTTTCTTATGAAGTGGTTAGCATTGTCAATAGCCACATTATCAAGAACATCCCTCCTATTTACCTCTTGAAACTTCTCTTGGATTCGACCATCAATTCTCTTATGCTCTTGCTTTGCAATATAATTCTTTGAATATGTCCCCCAAAGCTTGTTCAACCAAGTCATCATACTAGCCTACCTCTTTCTGATTATTGCAGCAAGTGTATCATATTTACCCTGAGAGTATGCACTTGATCCCTCCCATTGATCTTTTGTTTGTGAGCTTTTCCCATGAGTTATACACTTGGTAGATCCCATTGTGATTCCCATCATATCTTTTAGGTGATCATTTTCTCTTAGTATTCTTTCATTGTTCATCTTGTACATTTCTTTCTCCTTAATTAACATTTGGATTTGGGCCTTATTCAATTTGGCAACATTGATTCTAATCTCTGATGTAGCCATGGGATCAACTTCTCCAAACTTTAAAGCCATAACATGCCCAAAATCCTTTTTGGTATCAATAACAACAAACTTTTTGTGTGGCAGATACAAAGCCCATATCATAAGTGATCCTTCATTTGGATTATATTTGGACCTTGCATATACCTCTGTTACTCCTTCAGGGCTGAGCTTATGTGGCATTATTATTCTTCAAGAAACTATCAAAAACCAAAGCAGAATTCAAGTCCAACCCTGGAAAAATCATAACACATGCATCTTCCAACAATTTTCTTCTCTTCTCAAGGGTCATATCTTCCATTTCTCTCTCCACACTTGACTTTAAATTGTTCAATAACTATCCTTCATTACTTGGTGTTATGTTGTCAACTATCTCCCTTATTGATTTTCCATTTTGTTTGTATAAGAAAGATTTGAACTTTGGAGAGTTCACAAATTCATCATCAGCCACAAATGATCTATATTTCATTTGCCTTTTGTGTCTGCATCTGAACTTTCCTCAACACTTAGTTCTCTAGGAGGACACTTGTAATCCTGAGTCTTTAATCTAGAGATTTTGTTGGCTGGGCTTTGAGGCCTATCCTCACTAGATGTCTCTTCTCCATAAGATAGCAATTATGTATCTTGCAGTCCCCGGTTGTATTCATCAACTACCCTTTCTACTTCTTCTTCCAAATTCTTCATTAAATCATCAAATGGATAGGGTATATGATCATACCCACCTAAATTCATCTTTTTCCTAGCAGAATGAATGTACCCCTCTGGATCAAAACTCTTTTGTGGTGAACCTCTCTTCATGTTAGATTGCAATAATTTATCAAGAATCATATCATATCCCTCTTTTGACAACATAGTAAAAGCACCAAAGCACAGTGTGTTGGGCATAAATGCTTGTTTTCCAAAAGAACTCAAATTCATGACAATTGAATAGTCCATCTGCCTAACAATTTCCAAATAAGCAATTATGTTAGGCACCGTTTTAGGTAGAATAAAAGGTGTATCTTCAAATCCATATACTCTAATCATAATGGCATCTTCTAAACAATACCAATCTCCCCAATTGTGGTTAATAGGCCCATTGAAGTCTTTCGGTCTGAGAAAGCTTTTTATCTCATTAGATAGTGAATATTCACAGGGATGATTGTAGAATTTGTACAATGGTTTCACAAAATACTCCTCAAAATGTACAAAGCAAGAGCTGGAAAACCTGCTATCCCAGATAGTAGTATATAGTTGAATGGATAATAACTTACCTTCCCTCTCAAAATGTGAAACCCTCAATTTCTTAGGCCACATCCCCAATTCATGTCCATAATACAATACTATGTGCATAAAGATTGAATAATGCTTGAAGTGTAAAATAGGAGATCCACTTTTTATTGCCATCAATCCTAAATCAAGCCCTTTGAAAATATATGAAGCATATTCAAAGGGTCTAGAGTTATGACACTAGACATCTGTTGCAATCACCATGGGAACAATTGATATGTATACAGGGGCCTCCATCCCTACAACTTGGCATGTTGAGAAGTATGTGTATCTCATGTAGGGCTCGAACAAGTCAATATGAAATGGGGGTTCATCACTGTCTTCTAATGGAACTGAATTGCGATCCTTTTTAGATCTATGTAATGGTATCCTCCAACCCTTGTATATAGTGTTCATCCTCCATAACTCTTTTTCTAACTCTTCATGGACAATTTTTTCAATGCATGCCCCTTCTATGTTAAAAACTTCACATATTGCAACTTCTGATATATGTATGAATGGATTTCTTGATGGGTCACAGATGGCTTTGAACTTTGGGTTATAGTGGGAAGCTAACAGTTTCACCAATTCTACATCCACAAACACATTTGGGCAAACTAGCTTTCCTAGGTTGAAATTCCAGGGATTATACATGGGCTCAAATCGATTCCTCTGATGGTAGCGAAAGATAAAAAGCTCATATCCCCTTATTTAAGTCCATATATCACCTATGTGCTTACACTTATCTTCTAACTTCTCTTCCTTTTCCCTAAGCTATGCAGAGTGCCTGGTTTTAGGTCCTGAGCTAGGCAACTAATCAATAAGGTCTTGATTTAATTTTCTCTCAATGACCTCTTGCTCATTTTTAGTTTCAATTTTTTGCTTTTTTCCTTTAGGGAGACTACTTTCACCCTATCTCCTTCCCTTTAATTTTCCTGAGCTTGTACTTTCTATTTTATCCCTTACAATTACAGAATTAGAAAAAATTAAATTGCAAAGAACTCACAAGATCTATTTGAAGTTCTTCAGCTGAAAAATTCTTCGGCCCTTCGTTTTCTCTCCCATTTCTCCCGCTACCAATTCTGCAATAATTCTTTCAATTACTCTTCTTCAATTCATGGAATTATCTATGCTTTGGGTGTTCATGGCACCATTAATGTATTATCTTTGAGCAGGAGTGCAACAATTTTTTTGAATTTCCCACTGTCACATCAAAGAATTATATCAACGAGACAATTTGAAACTTTGGGCGATCCTTTCATTTGAGTCAGGCCAATGTTTACTGAACACATTGTATGTCGAGGAGACATCACATCATTCCTGGCAATATCAAATGGTTAATCCTTCAAATTCTTATCATTTTCGCCAAGTGTCACTTTGATGAAGCTTTTGATCTTTATCGACAAAAAAACAAGTTTTGCTGAGATATTTAAAAGTTTCTCTGACATTATAAGTCTCCCCAATGCACATTTCTTTCATTTCAAGTAAATTGGAAAGACTCTTGTCAATATAACTTCCATCGGCATGACATAGATAGTCGGAAAGACATTCCAAACTTATTATGATAGAATTTTTCTTACTGATACATTTCCTCATGCTTTGTCGGTGAGATAGGATGGGTATCTCATTGATGATATTTCATCGGTGAGACATATATGCTCGGGTTGACTTATAGATCTCACACCGATAGTGTTTTTCTTGCCAATGAACTTCTTCATTAGCAAGACCATGAGTTGTATCTTCCTGATATGTATCTTCCCATGTATTTTGATCGGTGTGACAATTTTGACCTCTTGCCGATATGCTGAAAAAACCTGCATTAGAATGTAATCGCTTATGGATTGGAGAGACCTGCACCAACTCTTGCCGATATGGATTATTTATTCAAATTCTTTTTCTTAGAGGTATTTTCAGAGATCAAATGGTCAAAACTAATGTGATTATAAATAATTATGTTATACATAGTATATTATATCCATTTTACACTCAAGATATGGCTTTCCTTGGGGAATTTATGAGTGTAGGTCACTATAAAATTTTCAAAATTTTATAGTTCCAATAGTGGCTCCATCTAGGGATGAATGAATGTGAGATCATTGCAAGAATTCAGATCTTTGGAAGAGAAGAACAGACTTTCAAGGGTTAGGAAAATGAATTTTTGAAGAGGATGGAATGAAAAATGGATATGGAGATGGAAAAATATGGAAATGATCCTACTACTGTACATGGAAAGAATTTTTTTTTTAAATGAAGGAATTCTAGGATTTTCCATGTACTAGCAATTCCTATTCCTTTTGATTCCCTAAACTACTGTGCATGGAGAAAAAATGTTTTAAGAGGTTTGTCAAGATTTTTCCATGCACTGGTAGCCCTTAATCCTGTGATTTCTCAAGGAGAATAAATTCTTTAGGAACTACCCGTATTGAAATAGCTCCTATTCCTCATGAGACATATTACACCCAAGTAATGCTTGAATCCTCCTCCCCTTTGCGATTGATAACAAAGGAGGGCCCTAACCACAAGGCTTCAAACTTTCCATGCTTTCCTGCTTATCCTAACATCTAGCATTCCACATTAATACCAAATTCAAATTTCTCCTCAAATTTTTCTATCTTTAGATTTTTTTATCAAATAGATATTTCATTGTGATTTGCAACTTTCCATTTTCTTTTGAGTTGTTCTCCTTATCTCATCAAGTTCTACAAGCTCCTCCATTCTTTCCTCCATTGGCTCTAGAATATCTATGTCTTCTTGAAGGTTTGCAGCGTAATGGCATCTAGCTTGTGTTCCATATATTAGTTCAAGCGAGAGACTTTTCAATTTAGTTTTTCCACGGTGATCCTATCTTCCCAGCCACAAACATTCTCAACTTTGAATCCCATTCCTTTTTGTTTCCCATCTAATATCCTTCTTATATGATATTCAAAGACTTGTATTGCTAAACATACGACCATTTGCTTGCGGTGGTAAGGGGCTTCATAAGAGATAGTAATGCCATATGCTGCTGAAATCTTTAAATTCATTAGACCTAAAACACATCCCATTGTCTGTGATCAGTCTTATTAGTGTACCAAATCTAGTCAGAATATTCTCCATTAGGGAATTTATTACCACTTTTCTTGTTACTTGTTTAGATGGGATTTCCTCTACCCATTTAGTGAAGTAATCAGTAGCTACCAATATCCACTTATGTCCTCCACTTGAATTCTCCTATATTTCCCCAATAAAATCGATCCCCCATTGATGGAAAGGGGCTTCTACTTGTATAGGTCTAAATGGTAGGGCTCCTTGATATTTCATTTTTCCTGAGAACTTCTGGCAAGCTTCACACCTTCTTACATATGAAAAGGAATCATTAAAGATCTTAGGATAGTAATAGCCTGCCCTGAGAATCTTGTGTGCAGACATTTTGGTAGAATAGTGGCCTCCACATACTCCTTCATGCATCTCCCTCAAGACATGTCCAACCTGTGATTCATCTAGACACAATAATAACATCCCATCCTTATTTTTCAAAAATAGATTACCCTCTATGAACACATACTTAGATGCTTGCAGCTTCAAAGTTATCTTTTGGTTATCATTCAATCCCTCGGGTCATTTCATGTGCCTGAGATAATACACAATGTTCACGTACCAAGAAGTATGTTCAATGCTTGCAACTACATTCTCCTCACTCTCTATATTGTAAATTTGATTTGCTTCAATGTTTGTCTCTACCATTAGCTTGGCCAAACCCTATCCCCTTACTAACTTGGTAATTTGAATCTCCATATCAAATTCTTAGATTTTATTAATCCATCTACATCTCTTCCCTAATACCTCTATCTATATCAAAATATCTTTCATAGCTGCATGTGGGACATAGGAAATTACTTTGGCTCCAACAAGATATGGTCTAAAATCTTTCATTTCTTTGACCAATGCAAAATCTTGCTTTTCCATAATATCATATTTCAACTCTGACCCCTGTAGTGATTTGCTAAAAAAGGATACGGGCTGCTCATGACCATCATTATTTTGTAACATAACAACAACTATAGTATGGAATGAGGAAAATGAAAATAGTTGAAAAGGTTTGGAAAATTCAAGAGACTTTAGGATAGGGGCTTCTTTCATGGCCTATTTGATAGATATAAAAGCTTCTAAGGCTTCTATAGTCCAGTCCATATTTTCTCACTTTTTCAACATTTTGGATATAGGTTTAACAATTTTAGCAAAGTTTGACATGAATCTCCTAACAAAGTTAATTTTCCCAAAAAATGATTGAATAGCTTTGATAGTCTTGGGAATGGGGATTTTATCTATGGCTTCTACCCTTTCAGGGTCTAATCTAATCCCTTTCTTTGACATTCCCTAAGCGTTTACCCTCTGTAACATCAAAATGACATTTTTTAGGATTAAGACTGACACCATATTCCAAAGCTTTGATGAATATCTTCTCCAAGTTTTCTACATGATCTTCATCCATTTTTGAATATAGTAAGGTCATCTTGGTACACTACCATTATAGCATTGATCAAATCTAAATGTCCCACATATGTACCCCTTTGGAAGGTCGCCCCTACATTTGTGAGACCAAATGGAATTCTCAAATAAACATATGTCCCCCATGGAGTGGTAAAAGATATCTTATATTGCTCAAACTCATTAAATTTGACTTGATTGTAGCCAAAAAATCCATCCATTATTGATACCAACTCACACCCTATCACCTTATGTAGTATAGCTTCCATATTAGGGAGAGGGTAATTGTCTTTGAGGGAGGCAACATTTAAATTCCTGAAGTCTACACACAGTCTAATATCCCCATTCTTATTTCTTACTAGAACCAAGTTTGAGAGACATGTTGAATGTCTAATGGGCTTCATAATGCCCCCATCTTTGAGTTTTGCCAATTCCTCCTGTATCTTTGTTCTAGAGTTGGGTTGATGGGCCTTTTCTTTTGTCTGAATGGTTTTGCGTTTGGTTTTAATGGGATCTCATGTTGAAATAAATCGTCCCTATATTCCTTGAGATCTTCATAAGACCATGGAAACACGTGCTTTTATTTTATCAACAATGCAATCAAAATTCTTTTGATTTTTGGACTTATTTTCTTCCCAATATATACCTTTTTTGGTGCTAGCTCAGTCCCCAAATTGATTTCTTCAATGTCCTCTCTTTTGACTGGTGTATGCTTCATGAGAGATTGATCATTTCCATCATATACCCTTTCTAACACCACAAGTCCTTTGGGAAGCACATAGCTATCACACATCATGTTCTAGTTGGATAGAGGCCACCTATGGACCTTATGTATGTAGTATATGTTGGAGTAGAAACTACCTGAGTCTAAAATAGGTAAGTTAGAGTATTGAGGAAGTCATTGGCGACTAGGAGTCTGTGACATGGCATCCCTACCTAGATTGTGATCATTGGGATGATGATGATGTTCAGCTACCATTTCTTTGTCAGTCGATGATCCTGATTGGTTGTGCTCATCGGGTTTTAGAGAGATTCTTGATCAAACGTGTCTACAGGTAGTATGGGATGGTACAGGGTATGCCCCAGGGTGTCGCTCACTATGCTCGTCAGCAATCGGATACAGTAGATTGGGGGCCTTGTTTGTCATATGTTGCGGCAGTTCAAGAGTTTCAAGCTTTACAACCATTTGTGTGGGACATTTAGCCAGATATTGTCGAGGTTCTTCTTACAACAGTTATGCTGAGTATTGTGCTTTGCATCCATTTCCATGCCTTACCATTCTAGATGAGCCTACCCCATTACCTGCAGAGGAGGATGTTCCTGTTGCTCGTGGTCAGAGATGGAGGAGAGAGGATGTTGGAGGAGTTGAGGGAGAGGATATTGATGTGGTTGGTGAGGAAAATGTCGAGCCTGAGGATGTTGGTGGCGAGGAGGATGTTAGGGTAGAGAGCAGTGGAGATGAGAGCAGCGGAGACGAGAGTAGTGGAGATGATAGATTTGATAGTGGAGAGGCTGCAATTGGGTCAGGCCCTGCCTTAGATTTTCCTAGTGAGACCATGCCTCGTAAGAGGCAGGTGGTGGGAGATGTTTCAGAGCGGCTGCGAATAGCAGATCTTCAGGTGCAGCTGGAGATAGTTCAGGAGAAGCTTCTTCATACTCAGGGTTTATTAGAGCAGACTCAGGCGCAGATGTAGGTACAGGCTGAGTTGCATGCAGAGACTCTTTCAGCTGTGCAGGCTCAATTAGTCACAGCTCAGTCACAGATTGCAACATTGACAACAAAGAGAGATGCAGCTAGGTTTGCAACAAAGGGTGCTCAAGCTTTTGCAAATAGATTACAGAGACTAGCAGATGGTACCTCCTTGGTAGATTACATGTGAGAGGTCGCTCGCATTGGTGAGGATATTGAGTTTTGTAGAGTGAGATATTATGATGCAGTGCCTTCTGAGCAGAGAGTGAGCTATGTGAAGTCCCATTCTGCCAGGTCACGATCCAGAACTGTCAGTGCAGGTGTTACCCAACCTCTACCTAGAGATCCCAGGGATCTCAGCTCCTCTGGTGGTAGGGGACTCGATCCTGCTATGCCTACACCATCTAGAGCCAACAACACATGATTGTGTCTGTGATGTATTTTGATTATTTTGATATACAACCATTTGTGATGTTTTATCTCCCGTCATTTTAGACATCATTGTATACTTGACATTGTGATTTTGATATATACGAGATCCAATAGATTCTATGGTCCATTATGTGTTTTATATGATTCTCCGATGGATGCATTTTCTTTTGATGTTCTATATGCTATGTGATGGTTTTATTGTCATGATGGTATGCTTTGATATGATGTTGTTCTATCTATGATGCAACTAACGGTAATGTATGGATGCATCTTATATGGATACATGATGTATATGGATTTATGATTATGGATTGATGTGTTTAAATGATATACTATATGTGATGTAAATGTAAATATATGAATGAAAATGTGGAATGATACATGATGTAATAAATTGATGGACTTTATTATCAAATAGATGGATTATATGTGAATATGATATAATAATTGGATGAGTGTAATGAGTTATGATGATGATGTATTATAATTGAATGATATAGATATATGTATGTTGAAATGTATGAATGATGAAATGATGATGCAAATGTTTTGAATATATGTAAATAATTATGATGATGTAACTATATGATCATGATGTTTTTGTAATTTTCAAGTATACTCAGTCTATTATGAAAAAAGATAATTATTTAAGGAATGATTCACCAATTTTTGTAACAAATACTCTACAGATATGACACTATTATGGATGTAGTCTACTTTTACTATGCAAATCTATATGTAAACATAGGCATTTTAACAATACTTTTGTGCTTTTGTATCATCATTGAGCTTTAAAATGTTGAAAGTGAGTACAAGCATCAATGGTATAATGTAAACCGATGATGACCTGAGTACTACTTTCATGATTTTTGATATTGCAAGCGAACACAAGCATCGAGGTACAATTAAACCGAGATGACCTAAGCATTTCTTGCGTAAAACAGACAAGAATTAACCACTTTCCTATGTGAATTGGAATGTCATCCGTGATACTTTGTAGAGCACTTCCCGCGACGATTCACACAGTAATTATGATTAATTCACAGACAACAGACAAAGAAAAATACCATTTCTTCTTCTTGGCTTTTCTAGTTCAATACATCATTGAGTTGCTCCAAAGAAATGATAATAATGATCAAAGTACAACTTATCCAAATTTTGCTTATAGTATTCAATCATTTATTCATCCATCACGATTTTGTGATGTTTTTGTGTTTTCAAGATTTTGGATCAAACCTAACCTAAAGACCTATCCTAGGGGCCTCAAGGGCTGATCAAAGATTAGTCTTGTCTACATTATACACGCAGAGACCACGTAGTTTGACTGACACAGACTAATGTTTTTTTTTGGATTTTCGATATTGACCTGTTTGACTTGTTTTTGGATTTTCCGATGTGATATGGATGTTTGATGTGTTTTCGATGGTGATTGATATTCCATGTTGGGTTGTGTTTTGAACATTGTTTCCATTGCTTTTTTCCAATCGTTGTTTGTCTATTTGAGTAAGCTATGTGTTTATGTTGCCCCCAATTTTTTTCAGATGTTTCCCCCAAGCTAGGGTGAGACATGACCACATGATATGATATGATAATAGATGCAAAATGATGGTGGAAGTAACAACCATGACATATGTTCAAATAGATAAGAGTGCTGATTCAAATCACAAATAGCGCCTATTTCCAAGTTTTCATTATATTTTTTTATTATACTTTTTCATTCTTTTTGGTTTTTTGTATTTTCCTATCTTTTTTTATTTTTTTGTATTTTTCCGTCACTAGGGTGCCTATTTGCCAGGTTTTCATCAAGTTAACTATTTTCATAAACTAATTCATGCACTAAGTGATTGAGGTATAGGGTATTTTACGAGTTGGATAGTATTGATAGGCTCATCAAACAATTCCCCTTCTAGTGTAGACAATTGATATGCTCTTGATCCATACAACGATATGATAACAAAAGGGACCTAACCCGGTTGGTTCAAACTTCCCTTTCTTTTCTCTATCTTTGCTGATTTCTAGGGTTTTCCTTTAGGACCAAATCACCAACTTGAAAAATTATAGGTTTTACCCTATGATTGTAACTTCTTGACATTCTTTGTTGGTAGGATTTCAAATGATTTACTGCTTGTTGATGATGTTCATCTAGTAATTCTAGCTCCTATAGCCTTGAAACTCTGTAATCTTCATCTACTATGAGACCTTTTAGTGATACACAGAGTGATGGTATTTCTATCTCAATTGGTAGAATGGCCTCTGATCCATACACCAAGGCATATGGTGTAGCCCCTGTTGGTGTTCTGATGCTAGTTCTGTAGGCCCATAATGGAGGATTTAACTGAACATGCCAATCACATCCACCATCGTCTATCGTCTTCTTTAGTATTTTTAGGATTGTCTTGTTTGAGGCTTCTACTTGTCCGTTTCCCTGTGGATAGTATGGTGTTGAAAAACGATGTTGAATATGGAATTGTTCACATAATTCCTGGACGTCCTAATTTTTAAAAGGCCTTCCATTGTCTGAAATAATGGATTGAGGTACCCCATATCGACAGATGAGATAGTTGAGTATAAAAGATGAAATTTGTTTTCCAGTGACAGTTGTCAAAGGAACTGCTTCTATCCATTTTGTAAAATACTTTGTTCTTGTGATGATGAACTTGTGGCCATTTGACGAAGAAGGATGTATTTTCCCCACCAGGTCCAGTCCCCATTAACATAAGGGCCATGTGGATGTGAATGGTTGTAATTCCTGCACCGGTGCATGAACTAGATTACCATGAATCTGACATTTTTGACATCTTTTAACATAATGATATGCTTCCTTCTCCATATTCGGCTAGTAATACCCTAAATGGAGAAGTTTCTTAGCTAGGGTTAGCCCACTTGAATGAGTCCCAAAATACCTTCATGGACCTCTTGTAAGGATGTTTCAGATTTGTGATGCTCCAGACACCAGAGAAGAGTAGCATATAAACCTTGACGGTAAAGGATGTCAGCAATTAATGTATGTCATGCTGATTGACGAATAAAGTTACATTTTTGGTTTCTAGAGAGGTCAAGAGGAAGAATGTTGTCTTTGAGGTAAGTATAGATCTCTCCATATTGTGAGGGTTGAATGTTGGGTATGTGGCATATGGTATGTGAATCAGGGTTATTGTATGCAGGACTAGATACTTGTTCAACCATAAACTCATATCGACCTTTCTTTTCTGATAATTGCAAAAGGGATGCAATTGTTGCCATGGCATCTGCGGCTTTGTTTTCAACCCTTGGTATTTGCTCGAACTTGATATCCATGAAGTATTTTTTTAGATCATCTATCATTTGCTTATAAGGCATGAGCTTTTCATCCTTTTTTTGATACTCGTTATTTACTTGATAAATGACAAGCTGTGAGTCCCCATACACTTGCATTTTTGTGATTTTCCATTCAATAGATATTTTGATGTCGATAATCAATGCTTCATATTCAACTATATTGTTTGTGCATGGAAACATTAACCTATAAGATATAGGAATGGTGTGTCCTTGAGGTGTGACAAATAGAATTCTTGCACCCGCTCCTCTTTGTGTATATGATCCATCAAAATATAATCTTCATTGTTGAGTTGTAATATTCATGATGTTGACATCTGGAAATTCAATGTGCATTGGATGATGATCCTATAATGGAGCTTCATCTAGTTGATCTGCTATTACTTGTCCTTTGATGGCTCTCCTATCAACATATTGGATATCAAACTCACTCAATATCATGACCCATTTTGCAAGTCTTCCTATTAGAGAAGCTTTACTAAGTAGGTATTTTAATGGGTCTATTTTTGCTATTAGCCTGACTATATGAGTCAACATCTAGTGTCGCAATTGTTGAGTTGCAAATACCACTGCTAAACAAGCCTTTTCTATGAATGTATAGTTTATTTCATATCTATTGAGAGTCCTGCTGATGTAGTAAACTGCTTGTTCTTTTCCTTCAGAATCCTCCTATGCTAATAGAGCTCCTAAAGATATTTTAGTTGTTGCAATATACAATAATAGTGGTCTTTCTGCAATGGGTGGCATGAGTATTGGAGGCATCACCAAATATTGTTTTATCTGGTCAAAAGTTGTTTCACAGTTTGATCCCATTTGAATGAAACATTTTTATGAAGTAGATGATTAAATGGATGACTCTTATCTACTAGTTGGGAGATAAATCTCCTAATGGATTGTAACCTGCCTTGTAAGGATTGTAATTGATTGACATTTTTAGGTGGTGGCATCTCCATGATTTCCTTTACCTTAGCTGGATCTACTTCAATGCCTTTTTCTGACACTATATAACCAAGAAGTTTTTCCGAAGTCACCCCAAAGATACATTTCTTTGGGTTCCACCTTACATTGAATTTTTCTAGTCTAGTGAAAATCTTACCAAATATTTCCAGATGTCCTTCTCTAGTGTGTGATTTTTCTAAGATGTCATCCACATAATCTTCCATGAAAGTATGCATCATATCGTGAAAAATTGTGGTCATTACTCACTAATATGTTGCACTTGCATTTTTCAATCCAAAAGGAATGACATTCCAACAGAATGTTCCCCAAGGGCAAGTGAATTCCATCTTTTCTTGATCCTCAAGTGCTATTTTTATTTGATTGTATCCTGAGAAGCCATCCATTATAGATAACATGGCATGTCCTACTGTTAGATCAACAATTATGTTAATGCTGGGCAAAGGAAAATCATCCTTTGGGAATTCCTTGTTTAAATCTCTAAAATCTATGCATATTTTGATGCTATTATCAAGTTTGGATATTGGCACAATGTTTGAGATCCATTCTGCAGACCTGATAAATCATGCATCTAATATTTTTTTTAGTTCAGCTTTAACCATAAGGGCGATGTGGGGATGCATCTTTCTCAATTTTGGTTTGACTGGTTTGATTCCCTTTAGTAGTGATAGATGATGCATTAGGAGTTGTGGATCCAATCCTGGCATGCCAGAATAAGACCATGCAAAATTTATGTGTCACTGCTCAAAGAATCTGGTGAATGTCAACTTCTCCTGTTTTGTCATGGATGCTACTAGATGTAAGATCTTTACCTCTTCAGATGTTCCTAGATTTATAGACTATGTTGGCTCTACCAGTATTGATGATCTATCATGGTAATGTTCTTGGAGAGTGTCAAATCTTTCATCCTTCAGTGCCTCAGAAAGGTTTTCATTGTTGGATACATTCTTTATTTTTCTCTTTTCAAAATCTAATGCTGCCTTAGAGAGGTTTTAATCATTAAATTTATTTTTCCTGTGATCACTTTTGCAACTTGAAGATTTGGCACCCTCCTGATCTAAAGTGTCAATATGAGTGTTATGGAAAGTACTTGTATCAGTTTTGTCACAACATAGATAATTTATGATGGCGTCATCATTTGAAAAGACTGGTATAAGACTAGGTTCGATGTTTTGGGTTGCATTAAAGGTAACAAGTCATCAAATTGAATAAGGTCAACTGTTGTAAGTGTCATGATAGCTAGGTGGTCAAAGTTATTTGTAGGATGTTCAAGGTCTATGACGGTAGTCACCTCCAATTTTTCTAACTCACTCGATGTCTGATCCTCCTCACTTGAGTCATCAATATTTATTGATCCCATAACAAATGTTCTATTTCCTGAACCTTGTCCCTCCTCTCGTAAGGGTGTATATGCTTGGATAATATCAACCTCTTTATATGTATATGATGTAGCAGATAGATGATCCCATTTATATTCGTTTGAGTCTATGTCAGAGCCATCTCTCATTTGTAGTATCCTTTCCACTGCATTTTGGGTTTCTTCTTCTTTTTGTTTAGTGATGTAGCCTAATCCTATTTTGTCTTTAGGCTATAATGTGAGAGGTTGAATGGGTTCAATAATACCATCCTTTCTCTTACCAATTGGTCCTTGACCTTTGTAACCCATTTTCTCTAAAATGGCCTTCCCTTTTCCATATTGATCTGTTTTGATGCTGACGTTTGCTGATGTTGATGCTTCCTCGTCTTTGTATAGCCAACTGAGAATGGCTTTGTCTTCTGACTCATCTTTGAGTGTACCCGCTTTTATAAACCTTTCATTTAGAGTTGTGATGGGTTGTGATGATCTTAGAGATTTTAATATGGGTTGTCCATATGTTTTTGGTGATGGTAGTAACTGTGATAGGCACAAATATTGCTCAAGAGAATATTCTCCTACACCTTCCTTTATCTGAACCTTTTTCTGAAAGTTGTGATAATTCATTTATAGGACCTTTGGTGTTTGATGTGTCTGTGATAGTTATTTCTTTCTCTAGATTCTTTTTCTCAACCCATTTAGAGATAAAATTAGGTTGGTTATCCATAGTGGATGAATTAGAAGTATTGACTTCTCTATTATGAGGTATCAGAGTGTCTTGAGTTGCTTTCAACATGCTGCAAGTCTGTGGATTGTTGTTGTTAGCTGATATAATGACTTCTTGTCAGTTTATTGGAAATTTCAGACATTGGTGGTATGTTGAAGGTACCGCTTACATGTCATGAATCCATGGACGACCCAATAGTATGTTGTATGTTACATCTCTGTCTAATACTTGACAAACAATGTTTTTGACAACCGATCCTACCTGAATTGGAAGTATAATAAGTCCTCTAGAAGACCTTTCCTCTTCATCATATGCCTTTATTGTTATTTTTCTCTTGGTGTCAATGGCTTTGTTAGAATAGCCTAGTGCATGAATTAGTTTTAAGGTACACATATTTAGACCAACTCCTCCATCTATCAGAACACATTTAACACGATGTTTATGGATGAGAACTTCTATATGCAAGGTTGCATTGTGTGGGTGATTTATAGATACATCATCTTGTTCAAAGAATGATAGACAATGAGGTGTGGTGAGATGTCCCACCATGGCTTGGAATTGACAAACATCTAAATTATTAGGGATTGTTGTAGCTACTAGAGCTTGTTCTAAAACTTCCTTGTGTGATGGTGAAATTTTGAGAAGTTCTAAAATGGATATTGCGTGGGTATTTTTTGTAATTGGTCTATGATATTGTATTGATGTGATGGGGGAGCATTGTTTTTGGAGGAAATTCCTTTCAGTATTACCCTAGATTGTCCCCTTGTCATTATATTAACTTGTGGATAATCTTGTGTTTCCCTTATTTTTAAAACATTGATTTGATTATCAAATGTTCCCGCACTTGTCCTCCTGTTCAAGGATTCAATGTCATTGTTATTTGTGTTATCCTTTTGAGTGTCAATGTCATTTTTCTCTACCTCAGAAAGGCAAAGAATGGTGGTGTCATAGACATAGTTTATAATTTTTCCCTTACCACTAGAAGAAATAGTTGGTTAATGGATTGATAAATGCAGTGTGATCATTGTTTGTCTAAGGCCCTTCAACAAACACCTTCTTGGATTTGATCAAGTCTTGTATTAGGTGTTTTAGCTGCATACGGTCATTTGTCTTATGTCCTTTATTCTTATGGAAATTACAACAATCTACATCATTCCACCATGATGGTTTTACCTTTGGCTCCCAGTTTTGAGCTTCTGGTAAAGTTATAAGTTTGTTCACAATGATTTCTCTCATTGCTGATTCCAATGTTTGTCCTAATGGAGTGAATTTTCATCGATTTGATTGTCTTTGGTAAGGCGGTCATGATTCTCCATTGTTGGTGTTGTTTTGAATGGTGCCCTGACTATTGTATTGGTTTTCATTTTGATTTGCTTTGGCAGTTGACGTTGTCAAATTGAATACTGGTTTTACATTGCCAGTTGTAGGTTCATTGTTTCTAGTATTTCTATTTTTTTGCCAAAATTTTGGCTTGTCATTTTTTCCATAGTGATTTGCATTGTTAGATGTTTCGCTATAATGCTTAAGCACTCCTCGTTTGACTAGGGATTCTTTGATTTTGAGCCCATTCTCAATTACCTTTTCAAATGTTGATGGACGTTGTAATTCAAGTCTATAACTCATTTGATCATTTAAGTTGTCTATAAATAATTCAATCTTCTCCTCTTCAGGTATAGATCGAGGATACCTAGTGAACAACTTTCTCCATCATTGTAAGAATGATAAAAATGTCTCACCATTTTTCTATTTCAGATTATAGAGATCCTTTATGGTTACATCATGTGTTATGTTGAAAGAGAATTAAGAGATGAATTTGTTAACCAATTCTTCAAAGGATCTGATCCCTGGTTGTAGTTTTGAGAACCATTCCATACAATGAGCTCCCAAACTCCTAGGAAGTAACCTCATGAGGTATATATCTTCTTGTGCAAATTCAAAGCTCATTGTTTTGAATTCTCTTACATGGTCAATTAGGTCTGATTTTCCATTGTATTTGTCGTACTTAGGAAACTCACAATGTCTTAGAAAGGGTATCATATCCACACATGGATGAAAAGGGTAAGGAAAAATGTCCTTTAATAAATATGTTTTTGTGGTTCCTGTTTGCATGTTTTGAACCTATTATTGTAGAATTTGCATTTGAGTTGTTAAAGCAACTACTTGATTTGTATCCTGGGTGTGGTTTGGTTTCGTCTCATTAGTTCTAGATGTTTCCTTCAACCGATTGATGTCAAAATCTTTTGAAATTTTGGCACCTAACTTTTCTAACATTAAGAGGTATTTCTCCATGTCTTGTTCTAAGACCTTTTCCATAAATTTATGAAAATTTGGGTCTTGTTGTGCGTGTTGTATATCCTCTTGTTTTATTTCATTATTCTCATCATGTTGGTATCGAAAAAAAGGGTTCTCTTCAGCCATGTTTATATTTTCAGTTTCTTTTTCTCTAAGTTTTTGCCTTTGCAACCTTGTTAAGATTGGCATACAAGTTTTGTTGTTTCCCTCACTTAAACTTAGATCTTCTATGTGGTGTTAGTGTTAATTTGATTTTTTAAAGAAGCCCAATAGAATGATGTATTCTATTGATGAGGCTAATTTAACATTCATGATTACTGAGTTTTTTTTGCCTCGTGATGGTAGGATGTCAAAAATCCCGATGAGGAAACTTGGCTCACTAATCAAGGTTTTGTTTTGATAATTTGGACACTTTGTGTTTTGCAAGATCTGGTTTTTGTGTGAAACAATTTTAACTTGTAAGAACCTACTTTGTTTTAGGATGTTAGGACACTGTCTATTCTGTAAAATATTTCTGACTGGTAAAATCTTATGTTTCTAATGTTGATCTGTCTAATAGTTGTTTTGGAAGTTTCTCTACTTTTCTCCTTCTGTGGATGTGCTAATACAGAGGGCATAAGCGCTAAAACAGAACGTAGAAGAGCTAAAAAAAAACACAGAAGCACTATAATTTATGGAAAACACACTGTAACAGAGTGTGGAAGCGCTAGAACATAACTCAGAAGCGCTGAAGTAGATCTAAAAAGCACTAAAATAGAGCTAATAATCGCTAAACAGAGAGGAGACGCGCTAAAACATAGAAATGAAACACTATGTTTTTATGTGGAAGCGCTAAAATATGGATCAGAAGTGCTAAAATGTTGGACATTAGAATTTCCAGACTTGTGACATAAGCGCTATGAGATTGTTTAGAAGCGCTAAAATAGAGGGTTGAAGTGCTATAATTTTCTTTTGAAGCGCTAAAACAGAGGTTAGATGCGCTATAGTTTTTGTTTAATGCCAAGCAGGGGGTGGAAATATGGGTCTATCATAAGAACTGATCAGGTCTAGTGGAGTATTCTATGGTAGGTTGTGGAATGGAGGATTGTTGAATCTGATGACTATGGTTGAATTCCTGTGAAAGAGAGTTTCTTTGAATATAGGCTTATGAAGTCAAAGGTTCAACAACATAATCATCAGTGTAACACCTATCAAAATCATGAAACCTATGGAGGAATGTTCTATGATGAAGCAAAGTCTTCCTATTCTGATATAAGAAATGTCATCTTTGTAAAAGATGTTTGTAACTAAGTGTTGTTTTGGGTTTTCTAATTCTATTGACAAGAGATTTTTGGACAAACTTAGTGGTTTTCTAGTCTCTAATCATGTATTCTCAATATTTTTTAGGATGATCTTTTATCTAAATTTTAATGATTTTTGGAATACACAACACTCAAATGAAGACAGTTGTTTTAAAGAGTTTGTAATCTAAACAGATAATGTATGTTCAAAAGAACCACGCATGGTCCTATTTTCACTAGTTTGATAACAAAAATGCACTTTAGATAGACTCACTCTTAATAGTCAAAAGGTCATCGTTATACTCAACAACCCACAACTTAAAATTGCGTCGACTCACAGAACCATGTCACCCCCTAGAGGGCTCCCATGTTTTTGTCTTTTCCAGGCATGTACTCAGAGTGACAGAAGTGGATACTGGATCCCCTGAGCAAATGGTCCTTGGAAATTATATGGTGAGTGTCTTGGGGGAAGATTCTTCCCTCCCCTTGTATTGTGAGTATTACAATGTCTGGTTACTGACTCAGCTGGATACTACACTAGGTTCTTAAAAAGGGTTTCCATCTAGAGCGGAAATAATAGAATCCCTCAAGAAACCTCCCAACCTTTAGAACAAAGGTTTTAGGGATGGTTATCTTGTACACTTCTGACAAAAGTGGGTTTCCCCAGATTTGCTTTAGATTTTACAGTGGGGTGAAAAAACCTGGTTTTGGTATTAACCCACTTAGGTCATTCTCGTAGGGTGAGTACTTTTTCCCACTATGGCAGACCTTCCAAAGGATGTAATAAAACTTGAAAAATGCATAAAAAGGATGATTCTGGATTTTTGGATCACCCAGTTAAGGGGAGAGCATATGCCTATCAACCATTCAAACACATAAACCACCTGTTCAAATTTTAGAACCCAAACGAAAAATTTCCTAATCTATGTGAAGATGTTGCTTCACAGTGAGATGTTGCTTCACAAAAAGACATGGCGTTCATTTTTAAATCTCAAGTTGAAAAATATGGTGACTATCCGAAATTGGTAAATTTTTAATCCAAAAGAAAATGTGACTATCCTAGGATTGATTCATTTTAAAACCAACTGAAGAAGTGTCTATCCTATATTGATTCTTTTTAATCCAACTGAAGAAATGAAACTTACTGGTCACAGATGCGTCGGATCAAGAAACTGAATTACATAGAAGCGTTATGACAGTGCTCAAAAGCACTATAGAAATAGATAAAAGCGCTACAGAAATAGACAGAAGTGCTATAGAAATAGACAAAAGTGCTATAGGAATAGACATAAGCGCTAAAACAAATGCTGAGTATTACTATTAGTTTGTGCTAGTCGTATGATTGAAGCGCTAAAACAGTCCTTAGAAGCATATGATTTTCCTCAGCAGTGCTAGAACAGTCCGCCAAAGTGCTATAGTTTTCCTTAGAAGTGCTATAGAATCATCTGATCGCACTAAAACATATTACGCCAGATTCCTGTACAAAAAATTCTAAAAAAATTTGTTAAAAATATGGGGTACGACCTCATGGTGGGCACCAAAATGTAAGTGTGGAAAATGTAAACTAAATACAATTAAATACACCTCTTAATAAGACATTAGATCAAGATTAAACATGAATTAAACTAATTTAAAATACAAAACAAGCTTGAAAGCGTCTCATTGTCTCCTATCTCCAAAGATTTATCAAGTTACAGAAGCTCTTAGATTTGTAAGCACTGTAACTATTTAAAATGCCCATCTAGAGAACGGAATGGATGCTAATTGCAATGATGTGATGATTGCTAATGATTTCTAAGTGATATGATGCTACTGTAAATGAAGCCTGATGGATGAAAGCTATAGTAAAAAGAAACTATGATGTTGCCGTGATATGAAATCTCTTGATGCCATGATACTATGATGATACTAAAATGCTAATTTGCTAAATGATTGCTTGGTTTCCTGAGTACTAATTCCTACAGAGTAAGTTTGCATAAAAGATGATAATTCTTGGATGATTTTGATGCTTTAGAAGGTTGTATATATAGATTTTCGGCAATAGTTTTGCATAGGGGTAACACAACAGAGGCTAATATTAAATCTAGAGATTTTGAATGGTATGAGATGAGAGGGTGGAGTTGATCATGGAGGATTGTTCCTCCCCATGAAAACACCAGGCAAGATGAGAGGAAAGATTTGAGGCAGAAGATTGAGAGGATTGCCTGTAGGTTTGTCCCCAAGGCTTTTCCTGTGAATGCCAATTGCATTAATTAGATTTGAAAAATCTAATTTTATTGGTGAGTGAATAGAGGGATTTGATTTATGCATTTATTTAAATATTTTTGATTTATTTAAATTCGACAAAAGAGGAATAAATAATTTAATAAAATAAACTATAGAAGTTTGTTTATTAAATTAAATAGAAGAAGAGAAGTATGATGTAATAATTAAATAGTGCCAACTATTGAAGTTGTATATTTAATTTAAGATAGAATTTAATAGATAAAGTATAATAATGATAATAATTAAATAAAACAAATTATTTAATTTTGTTTATTTAATTAAGAGGAAATAAAGTGATAAAATAGAAGAATTAATAGTGAACTTAATATAAATAAATATTTCTATTTATTTACTAAGTAGATGAATTAAGATTAATTAATCAAATAAATCATATTTAATTAATTAGATTCTCTAGACCATTTTTAGGTGTCTACAGAATCAATTGTAACAAACTTAGCTATCTGATAAACTTCTATGAGTTCCTTCCTTCCACAACCTTCTCCTAACTAGTGGCTAGTAATTGGGATTTATTTTCTCTTGACTACAAATTTAACTATGATATCTGCTATGACCTGTAGTGTCCTTGATCGGTTGCAGCCTTTTCATGCCATATCAGAAAGAACAAACCGGACTAGAGTTCAATGTTTAGGCATATATTAGATTCATTATCATAGTTGCACCCTCTCCTTTCTTGAAGCAGTGTTTCTGAAAACTATTTGTGGCTCTCCCCCAATTGTTGTTGTAGCATTTATTGAAAGTGGTGGATATTCTTTCACATATGACAAAGTCACCCATTCCTGAAATCTCATGCAATCTCTCATAAGGCAATATTCTTCCCTAGAGCTCAATGCCCTTCTGATACTTATGAATTTCACCCTCGATTCTCTTTGTTCACAACTAGCATATAACACCTCCTGCTAAGACATACTCATTTCCCTTCTATATTAACAATCCCATTTGTTGTTTTATCTAGAAAGATTTAGAGTTGTCAAAAATAATCTCGATGGTATTTCAGAAATTTTAGAGAATAGCTGGCGTAATCAATGCAAGTAGAGTCCTTTACATTCCTCACTACAACCAAACTAAATGCAATCCCACTTTGTTAGTGCTTGTCATGCCACCAACTTAGATGAGGGAGATGGGATTATCCTGGATCCAAAAGGAAACCTGTAGATGAAAATTAAATTGGCAAACCTTGAAGTATGTTATTTCTCTCATTGGAAGCATTAAGAGGTTGATATTTTTCGCTGAGTTTAGGCAACGTCATATTCGAGGAAAATCTAGCTTTACACTATTGTGTGATTCTTGCCTTAAATGACCCCTTTGGTAGGAAAATAAATGAACAACTAGAAGTAAAGTTTCATTTAAACTTCTAACCACCCACCTGCATTGCTTTGCTTTCATATGTACATCGTAATTATGTTTGAGCAAACACAATCTCTAGATTCACCTTATTAAATGTATTGTTGCAGTTTCTAGAGTAGCAAACGTTATGGGCATAATGTTAAATGCTGAACTTTACTATTCATAATAGTATTATTAACATCTTGATCAATAATTCCGTAAGTACTAATTCTAACCTTTATGTTAATATCACTTGACTGATAGTAATAATACTATTCTAAGAGTGCGAATTAATATTATTCCTACTAAAATCTATAGTGAAAGCAACAACAATGTCAGTGATGATATTAGTTTAAATCTTAATATTACTAATAATGATGGAATTAATATTGGTATTAATTTATGTATTAGTGTTATTAAAATGAGTAATAGTGTTAATGATAAAGTTAATATTGATAAAGGTAATCATATTATTATTAATATTACGAGTATCATTTGTCAAATTAAATTATTGATTATAAGTATTAGATCAAGTTCACATAATACATCAATCCAACACGACTAATCGACCATAATGACACCAACTAAAAGAAATGTGAGAGATGTAATTAGTGCACTAACAGTGGGGCCTTACACCTTCTTTGGTCTCTAGGGAAATGAACGAGCATCTCCTAGGTTGCATTTCCTTGGAGGAATTAGAGGTCACTGTCTTTCAAGTGAAGAAAGGGAAAACCCCTAGTTCTGATGGGTTTTCAATTGAATTCTTCCAAGAATTTTGGGACATTATAAATTGAATTTATTAGAGATGGTGTGTGAATCGCAGAGGAACAAGTGGATGTTGAGGGCTATGAATTCCAATTTTCTTTCCCTCATCCCTAAATGTGACGAGGTTGATAGGTTGAGCATGTTTTAGCCCATTGCTCTTTGTAATATGGTTTATAAGATTTTATCTAAATTGATTGCCAAGAGATTAAAGCAGTGGATTAACAAGTTTTTCTCTAAGGAATAGGGAGGCTTCATGCTGGATAGGAAAATCCTAGATGGTGTTATTATTGTCACTAAAACTATTCATTCTATGGCAGCCTCAAAAGAAAAAGTTATGTTCATCAAACTTGATATGATAAAGGCTTATGATAGAGTTAAGTGGTCCTTCTTGCGAAAAGTGCTTATTGCTTTTGATTTTACTGAAGAATGAGTATTGTGGATTATGATTTGTGTTTCAACCACTTCTTTCTCGATGTTGGTTAATGGAGAACCATCTTCCTTATTTGAGGCTTCTCGAGGTCTCTGTCAGGGGATCCTCTTTCTCCCTACTTATTTATTTATTTGGCTGAAGGTTTGGGAAGGATTATTAAGAGCCATGTTGATTAAGATCTAATCCAAGGTTGGGTTTGGGGTAATGGTTTACCTCCTTAGTCTCACTTGCAATTTGTTGATGATATTGCTCTGATGTTTATGGCTAAGGTTAGAGAGGCTGCTAACTTGTGCAAGGAGTTGGATATTTATCTTGCTACTTTTGATCAACTGGGTAATGAGGATAAATCTTCCATTTTCTTCTTTAATACTCCTATTCTCATTCAACGAAGGATTGTTCATATTTTTAGATTTTAGATTGGTCACTTACCTTTGACTTATTTTGGAATTCCTATTTCTATTGGTACCCTCTCTAGGGGTTCTTGACAGAATATTCTTGATAAGTTTCGTGTGAAGGTGAACCATTGGACTCATAGGTGGCTTTCTTTTGCTAGTTGGGTGCAACTTCTTAAGTTGATAGTGTAAGCTCTTCCCAATTATAGTTGTATGCTTCAGGTGGCTCCTGATGGTTTTATTAAGGATTTGGATTCTTTAGACAATTCTTATGGGCTGATGTCTTCAAAGTGGAGTTTGGTGAAATGGGAATGTTTGTAAACCAAAAGAATTTGGTGGCCTCAGATTAAGGAAATCTACTGTGGTTGGTTTTTCGTTGTCGGCCAAGATTTATTGGAGATGGTGCATTGAGCAAGATCATGTATGGGCCAAGGTTATTTCTCACAAATATCTTAATGGTTTTTCGGAGGAGGTCCCTTGATTTTCACTTGTGAGGAAAGGAATTGTGATTTGGGACATGCTAGAAAAAGGGGATAAGTTGATTAAAGATGGCTTCTTTTGGATTTGTAATAGGGGGTTTGAGGCTCTTTTCTAGTTTGATGCTTGGGATGGATTTTATCCTATTATGTGAAAACATCCTTATCTACAAAATCTTTGTCAACACTTCTTAGAGGCTGGCTGGCCCCAGGCGGTGGATTTCAAAATTACTTATCTTGTGGGCATGTGGATGCCTTTAGATGGAATGATCCTAGTGAGTGATTTGTGGGTGGTTTGGAGGAGGATCGTGTTGAGCTGAAAAATATTTTGGAAAGTAGGGAATGAAACTCTCTCAAGGGGAGAGATATTTTTGGCTTGGAGTCTAGACCTTAAGGAGGTTTTCACGATGGCTAGTGGGTATCAGGAGCTGTTTTCTTAGAAGTATGGGGGATGGAAGTTCCTTGGTGGAAAAAAGTCTAGACTAAATTTTCTTGGCCTAAGTGTAATTTTTTTTTGTGGACTTTAGGTTGGAATAAATGTTTAACTTGGGATAATCTTCAGAAACATGGATTATAGGGCCCTTATTTTTGCATTTTTGTGGCTACAGTGAGGTCTCATCTCACTTCTTCTTTCGTTGTCCTTTTTTTATGTAGCTTATTTGACATCTTTTATGGGGTATTTGGAGACATCGTTGTGTTCATGCTTCTTCTCATGTTGAATTCTAGAGTAGTTTGGGGAGACCCCCAACTCAAACTTCTTTCCTCCATATTGTGTGGTGTATTGATCCCACTTTCATCCTTTGGAAAATTTGGCTTGAAAGGAATCACATGATCTTTCATGGTGGTAAGTTGATGATTCAACATGTTTGGTAGAGAGTTGTTTGTGGAAACTAAATGTGAGGTGTCCTTTCCTTTGGATAGGAGAGATGAGGAGATTGTCTATAGTCGGGGCCTTTATGGTTTGGATTTTGATTCTTTTTGTGTTCAAAGAGGTAGGAATTCCAAAAAGAAGGTTTAGAGAGTTGGGGGTTGGTTTGTTCCTTTGAAAGATGCTTAAAGATTAATATTGATGGATCTTCTGAGGGGTAATTTTGGGCTTGTTGAGATTGGAGGTTCTGGAAGAGATAGTTTTGGTTTAGTTATTTTCTTATTTTCCTTCCATAAGGGGAAACAAACCAATAACTTTATGGAGGGCATGAAAATTCTTCAGGCTATAAAGTGAGCTTGTACTCTTGGTTGGTGCAAGATCATCTACGAATCAAACTCTTAGGTCATTGTTAATTTGTTGAATAGGAAAAAATTGGAGGGGGTGGATTAAAAACATGCATCGATTGTTAGGAATATTCTATAGATGGGATTCATGCTGGGCTCTGTGTCTTTTACTCACATCCCTTGACAGTGGAATAGGGTAATTGATTGTTTGGCCAAGTGGGATTTTGAGCATGATGGCGGTTGGAAAATTGATGGTTGGGGGCTATTACCCCTGGCTTACTACCAAGATATGGAGGATATTATCTTTGAGGATATGGTGGGTTGATGTTGGTTGTCGGTTGGTCTTGTTCTTGGTTGGTTGTTTGTTGGTTTTGTGTTCTTGGCTCTTTTTGGGTGCCTTTTTGGACCTTGATTTCTTTGTATTTTTGTTCTTCTGATATTAATAAGTTTTACCCTCTTTTCAAAAAAAATCATAAACCTCTAAATATAGCTCATAATAAAATTTAAAATCAATAAATTCAAAATTTATCATAAACTTTCATTGGTGAATGATTTGTTCCTTATGTACATTGGAATGTGGTTGCTTCTTGGTTGGATGATATGTAATGTACCTTAAGTGATTATTTGATTATTATTTGGACGAGAGGATGCTTGAACATATAGATTTCTGAGATGGGGAATGGATGGTTATGATGTGATTATAATGTGAATGGTTAGGATTAACTTATCAAATTTAGTAAGTAATTGTAAGGACGAAGGAAATCATAAGGACAAGTGTTCTTAGAAGCTCAATATTTTTGGATAATTGATATATATGAGGATAAATGCTTTATAGATGTGAATACATGATAATTGAAACTCAAATAGTGCTTATCTATTTAATCAAAATTTACATTTGAATTTAGGTTAGCGTGATTTAAATGATGTTTAGATGATGTGTATGAGTAGGTGTAATAAATGTGGTTTAGGTTCTTATAAGGAGGGTGAATAATATTTGTGAGTTATAATTTAGAAATTGAAGTGGAAACAAATGCAATGCAAAAGAAGCATATCAAAATTATTGCAAACCTCTAAATATAGCTCACAATAAATTTTAAAATCACAAACTTCTAAATATAGCTCACAAAAGATTCAAAACAAGAGAAGTAATAAATTCAAATTTTATCATAAACCTTTTAAACTTATTTTGGTGAATGATTTTCTCTTTGATTTATTGGAATGTGGTTGTTGAATGATCATCAAATTGAGAGTATGTAATGTGCTTAAGTGATTATTGATTATTATTTGGATGAGAGGATGTTTGGATGTATAGATTTTGGGGATGGAAAATGGATGGTTAAAATTTTATTATGAAATTAAAGGTTGAAAATGGCTAAGAGGAATTATTTAGGATCTAAGAGAAGATGGAGGGCAGAGATCTATGTAATTATAATGTGAATGATGAGGATTGACGTATCAAATTTAATAAGTAGTTGTGAGGATTAAGGAAATTAGAGATGTGTGCACTAAAAAATGTTATAACTTTGGGATGTGTTTTAAAAATGCTATAATTTATATTGTAACTTTGGGATGTGTTGAGAGAATAAGGGGCCTATAAGGAAAAGTGTCCTTGGATATTAAATATTTTTGGAATGTGTTGAGAGAATTATGGAAGTATGAGGACAAGTGCTTATAGGTTCCCATTATTTTTGGAAAGTGTTGAGGGATTTATAGGCTTAATTAAATAATGATATTTTAATTAATTTAGTTGCATGGATGAAGTGACTAATAGATGGAATATGTAATTATTAATTAATTTATTAGTGAGGGGATGAAAAAATAATTACTTAATTTAAGAGTGAGACTTAAAGTGAAAGGGTTATGTCTTAGGTTAATTAGGATTAGGTGATGCCATGCAGGTTTAGGTGTTGAAATTAGTTGATTAGAGATTGGGTGATACATTTATTGATGGTAAATAGACATGAATATTTTAGGTGTTTATATTTTTTTAATATAATGTAATTAAGTGTCGTGTTAAAGAAGAATAAAAAGTAGGGTGAGATAGAAGTGTTTTCCTCTCAAATGAATTGTTGGGTGAAATGAAATTTAGTAGGTAAAGGTGATAAAAATGCATCATAAAGGATTAAAAGATGATTTGAGAGATATTATGTTGGGATGATATACATGCCATGAATATAGGACTAAATGATTTATTAAGGATTAGGCATCTAAGACTAATGTCACTAGGATGAGTGGATTGGATTGACATGGATGTACATGTTGGATGATGAAATATCGCGAGGATATAATATAACAAAATGACACATAATTGAGATTATGGATAAATGATGAGATAAAAGATGTAATGAATGAAGAATACATGTCATAGTCTTCACATGCAAAGAGCAACCTTTATTTTGTTGTAGCATTTAGTGTTATGCACTATGATTGTAAAGATCATGACAATGATACGCTATATGCATGTTGATTGACACAAACAAGGAAGTTGCAAATAGAATAGTGATTTAATAGACATGTTGTCCTAGGAACGACATTATATGAAGGATGAAGGCGACCATGATGGTGTGATGGAATGAGTACTAAGACTATAGGAAACAAATAGACACAACCCATAAAAGCAAGCAATCAAAAACATGTAAAATTCATAAATTGGTACACATTGATATCTTAAGGGTGCATGGGAAGGTGGGTTTGGATTAAATTTTTCCATTGTTCAACCTAAAACTTATTTTATTAATTGATTTTTTGATGATGCTTAATTTGTGGGAAGGACACATTTCAAAAACAATGCAAGGATTTCAAAAAAGTGTCATGAGGATGATTGATTAGGTTGATCGGATGTTAAACATAGTTATAAGGAATAAATCTTATAGATGTGTTTGGATAGATGGAAGATTTTGGATGTGGTATGTTCAAATTTTAAGGGATTAAACATGGATAAAGTGTTTTTTGGATCATCCTTATAGATTGGGATATTGGAGGATAAGTGTCTACTTTTGTTTTTCATCATGATGGTGGAACCAATGGAAAGGGATAAGCCAATCCCAAAGATAATGATAAATATGGTTTGGATGGAATGGTTGACAAGTTGGATGGAGTGGAGAGGATATGGAATGGGAAGAATTTAAGGGGAGATGTTTCAACGATTACATCACATATGACTAACATATCTTGATATAAGATAGGGATTAGGTAGTATTATGTAGGAAATTAAGTGGTGGTAGATGCTATAAGGTCAAATGATGGCTATATCAAGAGTTTTCATGTGATCCCACAATAGTGGATTACACTTTTTGGCCAAACTTGACATTGAAATGAATATTTTGAACTAAATTTTCACTTTTAGACACCTATAGCTGCTAAACTGTGAGCAATTTGAAAATGATGCAAACTAGTGATTTGTGATATTTGTCTGTAGATTCTAAATATATATATATATATTTTAAAATTTTTGGAATCAAATTGCATTTCTTTTTCCATTTCTTTCGATAACTAGTTTTTAACAGTAAACACCATTTTTAAAGAGTGATGTGTATTATAAACCACATAACTTTTTTTTATGAAGGATAAAATTCTATTTTTTTCGAATTTAGATTTGTAACTATGATATCTAGAGGATGCATTTGGTTTCATAATGTTTCATTAATTTTTTTAATTAAGTTTTGAAGTCAAACCGATTACGATTTAGACATAGGTGTACTATTAAGAGCATAACATTTTTTGTATGTATTAGAATTCATTTTTTGTTGTTGGATCAAGGACATCAATACCAATAGGATAGATATTTTTTAGATTTTTTTGGTAATCAACTATTTTTCCACATGTGCAAAACAAACACCTTGATGTCCATTGAAAAAACTACATTCACAAGAAATAAAAAATAAATATAATAATCAAATTAAATAATTTATAATTATACTTTTTGGGAAGCTTATAATAAGCGCTACATAGTTACAAAACATAAATTTTAAATGAATTCATTTGATTCCCCCAAAGGTAAATCAAAAGTGGGTTTTTATCAACATTTTGATAGGTGTAGAGGAGACTCCATTATAGGTATGGTTTAAAATTAGCAGGGTTCTATCCAAGAGGGTTTGATCTAAGGGGGTTTGATCAGACCCTCTTTAATTAAGATCTTTTAAATGAAACATTTCAAGGCTTAACTCATTATATTTTCTAAAATGATGTGATTTCAGGAAAAAATCAGGATGTCCCAGAAAGTGTAACCCATTATTTTGGTAGCACCCTTGCCAAAGTATGTATCACGTGCCCCTAATCATTGTTAAGACTAAGGTGAGTAGGAATATGAATGATGCATGAAAAAATGGACATGGTGGATGATTATGATGAAATGATATGATATGATGAATAGGTTTGGTGGAACAAATGAAAATATTCTCATATTTCAAGGTTCACATAGCTAGTTGACTTACTCATGACACCCATGAATGGGTTTTAATCATGGTATTTTATCAAGAGACCACAAGAATTGGTTTTCACCATTAGATGAATTTAATTTTCTTTACTATTTATTTATTTATTTATTTGGAATTTTGTTGATTTTGTGATTTATTTGGAATTTTGGATTTTAGGTATCACATTCATGGATTGTTCATGTAAGTGATTTAAATTATTCGCTCATGACATGCCAATAAGATCTTGCCTTGTGGATTTAGTTTAATATTATTGTTGCACAATTGTAATGACACTCTTTGATAGTTGGGTTAGCCTTGTCCAAATATGTACACATCTCGATATAGTGCCATCATTTGTGGTAAAGTGTGATTGTAGGGATGTAATGGATTCTGGGTTTTGGTTCTCAATTTATGATGAAGTGGGATGGTTTTAGATGGTGGCGAGGATTGGGAGATACACATTATTTTGGAGATGAATGTGTGGATTGATGGTTTTTGGATTTTAGATTTGAGGTTTCTATTGGAATGAGGGATATTAGGATTGGGTGGTAGAATTGGATTTGTATTTGGGACTAGTCATGGGATTGGGACCAACATTCTCTTTGTATGGTGAATTTTTGTTTGATAATTGTGAAATTGGTGCACACCTATTGTATGTAATATGGGTATGTGCAGGATCATCATGGAAAAAACAGGGCCTTAAGTGGCAAAAAATTCAAAAAATTCAAAGTTAGGAAACTTGACGTAAAAAATTGAATAAGTTATCTATATTATTTCAAAAATGTGTAAGAATAGAATCTGTAGAAAATTTAATGTAGTTTCTAAACTATTAGTTATGTTTAAAAAAAAGAAAATTTATTTAGTGAAAATTTGAAATTTCAATGTAGTGGTACTTAAATTTTAGGGGAAAAAATAAGGTGTCTCTTATTCCACCCTAACCACAATAAAATGATAATATTTTTTTATAATATTTTAGATATGAGTAGAGGACTCCATGCCCCGATGATGCATATTTTTGTAATTTTTCAAGTAAATAATTAATTATTATTTTTATTACAAATTTTTTAAAAATATAAAACTCGTATGTTTGACCAATTTTAACTTGGTCAAACTTCATGAAATTTAATTGTTTTAACCTATAGTATGAAAGAGAATGTGACACATATTTTAGATTCAAAAAATGTGATATGTTTGAAAGCTATAGATGTTTTTCAATCACCTATCAATCAGGACTTTAGTCGTAATTTGAATAGAAAATAAATAATAATTACTTATTAAATTCAAAGCAAAGCATAATTTATATTGCTAGAAAGATAAGAATATCATTTAAAAACCCTTTTTGTTTCATCAATTTTGGGTAAAAAATAGTCGTTAGCCACATACCCATCATATTGCCACTTTTTGGGCCATCATGATCCTGCACATACCCATATGTGAATTATAATTTATGTATTTCTCTTGATGACTCACTTTGATTAGACATCAATTTAGTTTTATTTGGGATGAATATTACTTTTTTTCTCATTTCTTGATATTTAAATACATATTACATTTTAAATTTATTTTGATTTTGATATGGAATCTGCGTTTTCTTTTTCTTTGGTAGTTGATAGCAATATTTCATTTCATGGGAATGCTTCATGTTATAGAATGGATGATGTTGTTGGTCCCAATCAAGGGGTATAGGATGTTGCAAATGTAGGTTGTGATTATGGATGAAGGAAGTAGTTAGAAGGTGGGGGGATGGTGGATTCTTGGAAGAGTAATTCATAGTCTCTAATTTGTTGTTTTCATTGGATGAGGTTCTCCAACTATCAAGTTATCACCATTAGACTTCTTACTTGGAGATGTATCGCCAATACCTTGATATTTGTTATTTTTGTATATAGAAAATGGTTCTAGAGCGCCTTGTTCATGAAGGCTTGAACCTTTACCATTTTAGCCCATGCTTTGATATATTTTGTTTTCCATAGGATACATTTTTCTTTTGAAATAGGATGTGAATCCATCATGAGGAAATTGTGACTTAGTAGAAAGATCTATGTTCTCTTCTACAAGAAGACCAAATTTTATGTAAGTGGTTGAACCTAACTTATATAATGTTTGTACATTTTTTCCTTATTTTCCAACATGGTATCTTGATAAATTATATGCTTAATATGATCAACCTTGTCTTGTGAATCCACATGCATGGTGGGATGCATATAATTTGTTCAACTATCTATGTGTCCAAGGGAGGCAAGTGTCCTACCTTGGGAAATGGAAGTTCCAAGAGTATGGATGTGCTCATCTTTGATTTTTGGTCATGGATGGGATAAAGGTGTCCAATAAAGTACCATCTTGGATTTGTGGATCAATGGTAGAACCATGGTCAAATATTGGATTTTTAATGTCATTATCATAGATAAAATCTTGATAAAAGATGGTATTACCATGGGCTTCATGATCATTTATTGGATCTTGGTCAAAAATTGAATTAATATAAATATTAGGATCCTTTATGAGGAATTTCTTAGTAACTTGATCTTGATTTGATTGGGCGCAAGTTGTGACATGCTTTAGAGCGAGCTCTTGACATAGCCTTAGATCCTTCTTAGAGAAGATGGATACACTTTTCTTTGCATTGATTTTACCTATATTGACTAGGCCTTGGATATATGTTCCTAATGTCACATTTAAAAGTATGCTTGGACTAGTGGGATGCTTTGGACCTTGTGATGCTTATGGATTTTGGACCTTATGATGCTTATGGAGTTTGGACCTTTTGAGATTTATGGACTTTGTGAAATGTTTAGGTTGATCTTCCTATGTGGGCAGACTTATAGAGATGGTATTTTTTGATGATATTTGATCTAAGATAGGAATAATGGTAGGAGACTCATGGATAGGTATTGTGGAAATGGATTTCTTGGATTTATTGTTTTGTTGTTGATCCCATGTGAGTAGTCCTTGGACAACACCTTTAGTAGATTGGGGTGAATTAAAGGACTTGGGTGATAATGGTTTGGAGGAGGTCAATGCAAATTATTTGGAAGATGGAGATGATCTAGTAGATTTAAATGAGTTGGGTGAAGATCACTCAAATGAAATGGATTGGGGTGATGGTGGATATTGTTTTAGGATGAGTAATGGATGTGTGATGTTGGTTCATAAGGTGGCTAGTGCTTGGGAGGTCTTGGTTTTGGGGTGCGTGGAATCTATTCCAAGATGGTCCATAAAGATCTCATCAATGGTGTTTTGATCAATTCTATAGTCATTTTTATAAAGGTCATATTCAAGTTAATTGATAAGACAATCCTCATCATTATAAGGATGATATTTAGGACGGTAGATTAAATTATCCTTATTATTATAAGGATCATATTCAAGTTGATAGACAAGACCATCCTTATTATGATAAGGATCATATTTATGTTGTTAGACAAGACTATCCTCATCATCATAAGGATCATACTTTGATTGATGGAAAATTCCAATATTATACGTTGCTTGACGTGGGAAAATGATTTCGTCTAAAGGGCTCATGGTGTTAGATTTTCCCTTGATTACACTTTTTTGGCTTGGTTTGATTATGATCTTTGGGCTTGATTTGATTATGAGTTTGGAATTTTTTGTGTGGGATATGGATCTATTGTTTAGTTAGGTTCTTGGATTTTCAAATTTGGTATGATTTGGAGTTTGGATTATTTTGAATTATGGTGACTATATACAAAGGATAACCCTAGGTGGACTTGATAAATGATTTGGATGGAATACACAAATGTATAACTTAGATTATTAGGATGACCCCAAGGATGGAAATAGGTGATTAGGTGGACTGTGTAGATTTGATTCACTAAACTTGGATTATAGTTTAAGTCTACACATTTGGATCTTGGGATGATTTTATTATGACATTGATTTTGAAATCTACAAATTGGTGTAGAATTTCCAAGGATTAAACAATGGGCATTATGATTATTAAAGGTCCCAAAATTTGGACTAATGTGATGATTTTATTTAAGATATCTAAAAGTGATGCTTTCAACTATGACCAAAGAATGATTTTGGATTGATGATGGGTGTGGACTATAAGGATGATGTGGATAAAATAATATGAAAATATGAGGATGGTGGATGAAAGATAATAATGATGGGAGGATTCAAGGATATCCTAATTTTACCAAAGGTGTTGGATGTGACTCAAAGACGAGTAGGATTAAGACCAAGGGAATAATAAGTGACAAAAGGATGTGTACATTATACTCACAAGTATGTTGTGAATGATTTGATAATGGGATAAGTCAAAGTGTGGACAATGGATTAAGGACTAGGGATGTGGTTAATTTTGACCAAATGTGAAATGGACAAGGTATGTGGCTAATGTGGGAGATGTTAGGAAATGATTTTGGTGATGACCAAGGATAAGTAGATTTTGCACTAAATTATGGTTATCTTAGGTTTTGCTTCAATATTTACATTTAAAGGGTATCAATTCATTAAAACAAGTAAAAATAATTCAAATTGGACTTGAATAGAACTTGTAGTGAAGGTTTATGGATAAGAACTTGGCATGTACAACACTCAAACAAGAAGACACAATAATAATCCTAAATTTATTCAAAAAAGGGTATGTTAACTTAATGTGGTTCCACATAATAAAATACCTTAAAATGAGTGGATAATTAGGGTATGTGAAGGTCATGCACCACCTCTACACCTCTTATTTTGAAACTTGACAAGGTCCAATCAACGAATAATGGCTATCTCAACACAAAAAGGTACATGGTGATTATATTTAGGCATGATAATATACTTCACACCACAATAAGACACAATTGAAAGGTTTTAAACTAGGTTGTATAAGGATTATCTAGGGGTATCCTCCAAATACCTCAAGAGTATGTGGGGCTTAATTCATGAATTTGGAAATGTAAGAAAGTCAAAAAACCTAGAGAAGAAGGTAACTCACCTTTCTACTTCACTTCCCCAAGGTATAATTTTTTTTGGCGTTTAGTTCGAATGACAAAAAATATTTCAAGAGGTATGTCCTTCAATTCATCTTTCACTATTTATACTCTATTGGAACACTGTTGTTTAGGTCATCCCTTAGGGTGATGAAATATCCCAGGACCCCTAAAAATAAATTCAAGATAACACTTATTTTTGATCCTCAAGATCACCCTAAGGTGTGAGATAATATATGTAAGTGTCCTTGGGGTTTAAAGTACACTTGTTAATTATTATTCCAAATTGAAATGTGAATTTTTAACCCAATTTCAAAGTGGGAAATCAAAAATTAGACAAATAACATAGAAACAAAAAAGGTTTATAATCAATTTCTTCAACCAAACGTTTTGCAAAAACCACTTGAAGTATTGAAATCACAAAAAGACCTACATAAAAAAGTTAATAAAATACAAAAAATTAGTAAGTCCTATAGAAAAATAAATTACAAAAACACATTTTATAGATTTTTTTGGTAAGTTAAAAAAACATTGAAAAAGGAAAAAAATGTGAAAGTTATGACCAAAAGAAGTTTGAAAATGAAAGCTTGACTTTGGATGAGAATACTTAAATTCTGGATTAATTTTTTTTTAAATCACCTAAACCATAGGGTTTGTGGTGGAACCGACTTTCAAATGCCTATAGAAGTTTGAAATTTTGACAAAAATGACCAAGTTATAAGCATTTAACCAATAGGTGATTTTTAAAAAGGTTTCAATAGTGCGGTAGGCTTAAGCCCTTGACAAGTTGGCCCTTGGTTAGCTAGGTGAATGTCAACTAGAGGGTTGGCGCTAAAGGTTGGGGGATGGTTTCAACCCTCAAGTGATTTTTGGCTTCTACTTTTGTATGACTATGGGTCTAAAAGACAACTCAACTCTTGGTCATGCATATGATTGTAGGTCTATAAGTGACAAAAAAAAAGACCTTGATCAACAATGGATGTTGTGGACCAAAAAAGAAATGCAAAACAAATTTATTGTAGATTTTAGAAGACTTCAAAATATGTTTGAGTTTTAAAATGCAACCTGTGGATTTTAAATTATATTCAAATATGATTTGGGGGAAAAATTTTGCCACTAATTTGACAATTTTGGGCCTTTTCAAAGGTGGTTTACCTATGGAGTCATGGTTTTAGTACTTTAAAATGATGGTTTTATAATTGTAAACTTGTGGTGTTTGCATATTTAAGATAATTTCCCTTATTAATTCATGGTTTCATGGCTCAATACACATGGTTTTGAGATTATATGGGTGTGAGTGGATTTGCCTCAAAATTGAAGTGTTTATGAAATACAATTAAATCATAGGCTCCGAAATTCTTTAGAAAACAAGTTAAAAATAAATCACCGTACAAATTTATGATGTTTAAAATATGTTTAAATTTCCAACACCTATGATGGATTTATCCCAAACTACCACAAATTTCAAATAATAATGCAAAAGAGATAAATCAATGAAATTAAAACCATGTACATATATGTATATACCCTATGCGTAAATCATGCTCAAA
>VDFB02336938.1:50124-100626 GCA_007258455.2 Sequoia sempervirens | reverse complement strand
GTTAATTCATCCAAGCTCGTTCTTCCCGGGGCCGCCATTTGAACATTGTTTATCTGATTGACTTCGTTCAAGCGCCATTCTTCTCGTTTTTCCGTGCTCTTTCCAACAACATGTACCACTCCATACTTTCGAGAAGTTGACCGGGGCTCCCTTTTCCTCCCTCGTCCCCCTTCTCGAGGGGGCATACCCTACCATTCCCGCCTAACCCGTTGCTCTGACCCTACCTTCAATTGACTGGGGCATCCTCTCCGCATTCCCCTCGTTCGGGGCAGCTCACGCACACTCTCCCATGCTAGGGCATCTCTGTTCCTGGTCTCTTCCTCTACAGGGTCATCTGCATTCTGTTTTTCTTCGAAACCCTATTATTCTAATAGTATTTCGAAGAAGGGAAAAATGTAGACGTCCAATTTGATCACTTCCATATGATCAAATGCGTCTCCTCATTCATCTGGTTCCTCATCCCCTCTGTCAATATTAATTAAACCAGTTGTTTAATTAATACCCTGCATCTTGCACAAAGGTCCTAAAGTATTTAATTTAACACTTTACCCCTCTTCCCCCTCTAAATTAAATAAATATCCCCTTTTATTTTAATTTAGTCATATTCCCCTTTTGAATTAAAATTCATTTTTAATTCATCTTTTCTCTCTCATGGTCACATCCTCCAACTTTTGCAAGTTGGTCCCCTAATCCATCCTAATTACTTCATCTTCTTCTAATTAACAAGGGTTAGCATGTGCACACCCTTAATCATCATTAAGGTCACATCCTCCATAATTTCCCACTTGCTTCTAATGAGTCATTAGTCCATCTAACTGAGTACTTGCACAACCTTAATCATTTGATTAGCCTAACCTAATCCTCATCCTATTTATGGCATATGTCCTTGAGTCAACCTTATTAAAGGCTTTCTCCTTTTGGGCAAGGCATCTCCCTTCCCCATGTGAATTTTTAATTCACCTTTTAATCCCCCAAGGCACCCAAAAGGAATTTTTAATTCCTTCACTTCTCCCCACATGTCCTTCACTTATTCTTTATTCTTTCCATCTCCCCATGAGAATATTTGAGGAATTTTTAATTCCTCACATGTCCTCTCACCCACATGGGGACAAGGACCTCCTTTATGAGGAGATCTTGTCCAATCCCAAGGTACTTTGTACCCCTCTCCATGTCATGTCCTTCTCCTTCCACCTCATGTCCACTTCACCTTTTAGGGCTATCTCACATGCCACATGTCAAGATGTGAGGGCTTGTGAGTTCTCAACTCACCTTAGCCCTACATCTTGATATTTGGTGGATCAATCTCAACCGTCCATTTCCCCTAGGATTCTCAAAAATCCTATAAATACCCCCTCTTTTCTCTCATTTTGGGAGATCATTTGTGCTAGCCAAACTCTTGCAGTTTTGTTTCTCAACCCACACTTAGCCATTTTCATGTTTCCAAGCATCATTTGCATCTCACATCTCACATCTTGTGCCATCCAAGGAGCATACACATCAAAGATCGAAGGGCCAACCAAAGGATCGACTCAACGCAAGGTATAAGGTTCCATTTCGTTGCTTTGTCTTGCATTGTTTCCAACTTAGGCTAATCTTGAGGTGTAGGTTGTTTTGGTGTTTATTTGCACTCTTTTACTTGTTGCTTGCTTTCTACATTCGACCTATCAGTATGTATGTATGTATGTATGTATGTATGTATGTATGTATGTATGTATGTATGTATGTATGTATGTATGTATGTATGTACGTATGTACGTACATACGTACGTATGTGCGTAAGTATGTACGTATGTACGTATGTACATATGTACGTATGTATGTATGTTGTATGTATGTATGTATGTATGTATGTATGTATGTATAATCATATATTCGTCAACTTTAACATATATATATATATATGTATATGTATATGTATATATGTAGATATGTATATATGTTATTTAATTACATACGTACATATATACATATCATTATTTTAATATCTTACTAAATATATATAGGCATATATAAAGTGTATATATATACATATGTATCTATATGAATATGTATGACATGTCTATGTATGGGTATACGTAGGTATTTCTACCTATGCATGCTCGCACAGACATACGCTCATATATATGAGTTATCGTTATTTATATAGATATTTATTTTATATACATATCCATCTATATATATTTAAATACACAAAGTATATCTTATGCTTAATACAAGGATTTAATTAGTATGACTCAAATTAATAAAACACTCAAAGAGAATCAAGATAATCACCCAATAAAAAATATCACTAAGGTTTACTTACCAACACAGCCCAAACTGACTTGACTAAGCTTGTCTAAACTAGGTCATGAGTGTGTGCATTAACTCAAGTAGGTGCATAGTGGTTTTGATACCAACTTCCTCTCCTAGGTGTTACTCTCCCTCTCCTCACTAGAGGGTTCAAATCTTTCCTGCATTCAACTTAGTGCATCATGAACAAAGTTAGTCGATAACATGAAAATCGTATTCATCATATATCATTTGCATCATTAAAGCATTTAAAAATAAATCACATATTAATGCATATTCATTCATCTCATTCATTATTGAAATTCACTAAAACATAATCATGCATTAAAACGTATTCATTCATAAAAAGTAATAGTAATTGGTGAATACACAATGGGGCATAACAAACTTAGTTTATTCTCATCTCAAGTGATCACAAAAGACTTAAATGAAAGAAAGGTGAATGTTTATCCCAAAGAATCAATAGTGGAATAGGAAGTAGAAGAGAACACCTTAAAGGTTCCTCAAATCTTAGACAAAATAAAAAAAGTTACATTCTTTGACATCTTTGTCCTTTTCAAAACTCTTTAAAGTGATCTCATGACTTGAATTTTACCAAAAATTCTTCAATAGTTGGAAATGAATCAAGTACCAATGTAATCAACTCTTCGTCAATTTGTAAATCCAAAAACTCTTTGTATGAAACAACTCCTTGTATTTATCCCATATTTGCTTAGGAGTCTTGCAAGACCCTATGTGAAATATGTTATCTAAAACATGTAGTGCAATAAGACCCATGTCTTCATCCATTTTGTTTTTATAAGAAAATATCTCATATTCTTGAGTGAACTCGGGTGGAGTATCATCCTATGTAGACCATATTCCCTCGAACATGAGGATTTGATTATATAAGGTTTCTAGGTGGGTTTTACCACAATAGTGTGACTCACTTTTGGGACATGTTGGTTTTTTCCTGAAATCACTTTTTTAGAAAAACTAATGATTTACGCCTTGAGTGGTTTCATATAAAGGGTTTTAATTGAAGAGGAGTAGATAATGCCCTCTTAGATCAAACCCTCTTGGATATAACCCCTCCAGTATTAAATTATACCCACAATGGAGTCTCCTTTGCACCTATCAAAATGCTAGGAAAAAAACACTTTTTCTTTACCTTTTGAGGGATTAAATAACGTCATTTAGAAATTATATTTTGCAATATTGTAGCCCTCAAAGCAAGCTTTCCAAAAATTATAGTTTTGATATGTTTCATTTTATCATGTATTTAATTTTTAATTTTTATTGAATTTAGGTTTTTCTTAGAACATCAAGCTCTTAGTTTTGTAGAGGTGGAAAAATAGTAAACTATTGTAAAAAAAAATTTAAAAATAGACTTTCCCTAGGTATTGATGTCCTTGTTTCACCAAAAAAAATTGGATTTCGATATATACACAAGTTAGGTTGGACATCACACACCTATGTCCAAATTATAGTTGCAATGACTTCAAAAATTATCTTAAAAAAATGTAACAAAAAACTATGAAAAAATATCCTTTCCCTAGATATTGATGTTGAGAATCTATATTTCAAAAATTAGAATTTTATCCTTTATCGAAAAAAATTTATGTTGGACGAAACAAACGTTACTTTCTAAAAAATGATGTTTTCTATTTAAAACTAGTTATTAAAGGAGATGTTGAAAGATTCATGATTTATTGAAAATTATATATATATATATATTTATATATTTAGAATCTACACACAAATTGTCATAAATTACTAGTTCGCATCATCTTTAAATTCTTAATGGTTTAGCTTCTATAGGTCTCAGAAGATGAAGATTTAGTTAAAAATATTGATGTAAATGTCCATCTTGGGAAAAAATTGAGACACAATATTGTGATTTCACCCAAGTATGACAGTTGTATGGTGTAAGGTGCTTAATAAAAGAGGTTTCTACCATGTATATTTTTATTTTTGAGTGTTTCATGACTCTTAAAGATATTTTAGGAAGGAAATTTAACCCCCCCTCCCCCCTCCAAACAAGGAAAACCAAACCCATAACAAGGAAAACTAAACCCTTTTACAAATTTGACAATTGGAAAGAAAAAAATGAAAGATTTCACTTCATATTTGATCTCTATATACTTGGAAAAAATTAGAAAATCAAGTCTAAGAATTATGTAGAGCATTGAATCAGGTTTCCAATGCTACAAAAATTATGAAAATTTGAGATTTGAACCAAAATTTATGAGCTTAGAAGTGAAAATAGGTAGATCTTACTTTAACAAACAAAAAATCACCAATAGAGAAATCTAGAAAAAAGATTAGCACCATTGGAAAGTGTTTGGAACTAGCTTTCTAATAATATCTCATTTGCAATGAAGTAGAATTTTAACACTAGATGGAGTGAAATATCGGCTTGTGGGTAGATGAGGCGGATGCAGACTTGTCATTGCAGGATATAAAATTAAGAACCAACCAAGAGCATTGGCAAAGGCTAGATCAAATAAGGAAAGAAGAATATTCCCAAAGGGGTACTTTCATCAGTAAAAATGGCGATAATGACAATCGACATAGGAAAAACTCGGAAGGTGGGAAAGAAGGCAAAGGGTATGGTGAAAGAAAAGATAAATGGAAGAACTCCAATTGGGGATGAAATAGAGACTGGTGTTAGGATGATGATGGAGACTAGCGAAACAAGAATAAAGGGAGAGTTGATCATCAACATGGATGGAAGAAATATTACAATGCTCTAAGATTTCGATTTGGTCAAAATAGGCAATTTGAAACATCGATAGGGAAAAAGATGCTTCAGAGACTCATTGGTTTGGGGTAGTGCATCAAAACAGGGTATGTGGGATGTTGGTGTTGGGGTTGGATCCTAAAATAAGTATTGATGGTATGTGATTGAAGGCATCAAGGAACAGACTTCTCCCCCTACGACTAGAGAAAATGCTATATCATTGGGTCAAAGAAGGTGGGGAATTCAACCCAATCGATATTTTGGGAATCAGGAATTGAGAAGGCTTTTTGGCAGGGGAGAAATTGGGCTATGAGGAATGGATCCAAGCCACACAAAAAGGGGATGACTAGAAGATATAAAGCTCTCAATAGAAAGGCCATGGTGATCCCAAAAAAAGTACTTCAATCAACCAAGAGTCACTTGAAGAAATGCACCTTTTAAATGTAAAATGGTGTGGTCGATGGCTCAAAAGATTATGGTGGAGGAAATTTTGGAGGATCAAAAGAAATACCAAGAGGTCACCTAAGGGAAGGAAGATCTCATCCTGATAAAACCATTAGAGGATGGGTGTTTGATATAGGAATTCAATGAGGTTGACTCAATTCTGGAAGCAGGATGTGAGTTGCTTGGTCTATCTCAAGATGTAATAATAGGCTTGGAGAATGCAAAAATACATGAGTGCAACAATAATTTGGATGGATTCAACTCAATGGGGGGAGATTTGTTGGAAGATGGTACGTTTTATGAGGGGGAGCTTTCCCCTTCAAAAGGATGAAAAGGGAAAAAAATACTGGAGTAAACTTCCCTAGAGATGAAGAAACCGAGGATAAAGTAGAAGGATCTTGCAAAGAAATCACTAGACTATGGGGAAGGCAGGAAAACAAATAAAGAGAAAAGAACCAACGATGGGGATGTTGAGGTCTAGGTTAAGATCACTAGGATACTAAGGTCAAGGAAGGGAATCTCCCTTCTTAAGGAGCCATGAGGATCCTATCTTCAAATGTTAGGGGCTTAAATGGCCTAACAAGAATGTTTGGTCATGTGTTTAATGGAGGTGTCTATGGAGAACATCCTTTTGATCTAAGAATCTAAAATGACTAGCTTGGAAGTTGATTTGTTTAAAAGGAAGTTGAAGTTTTGGCATGTGAAGGTAGTCAAATCAAAAGGTGATTCAGGTGGATTGATCACATTTTAGAGACTGTGGTTAGTCTACATCAAGATGACTATAGAAAGCAAGCATCGGTTGGCTTGTAAGTAAGGAGTTTATCCTCAAAGTTAGAGTTTTTTAGCAAATATTTATGGCTCGATTTCTTGCATCAAGAAAAAGGAAACTTGGGGGGAATTGAAACCTTTCTAGCCTCATTTCCAAATCAGAAGCACATAATGGGAGGGGACTTTAATGTGATTCTCCACTATCAAGAAAAAAGGGGGAGTGTCCAAAGGAAGTATTAATCACAGATTGACTTCAAAGAGTTTGTGGGTAATAACCTTTTAATGGAGGTCCAAATGTCAATGAAACTTACACATGGATAAATAGGAAGTTGGGCTTCAATAATATTGCAGAGAAATTGGACAGGTTTTTGTTCAAAGGTGATTTGGGATCCTTTCCCTTCTCCTTGGAAGGTAGCATCATACCACACCTTCCAAGGAGAAGGGAAAGGATCCCAAATCACCTTTAGAAATCCTGGCCCATGAAGTGTTGGTTGCATATTTAGAAATTAGGATGGACAGACAGTCGACAAGCTTTCGAAGCCTCTCCCAGTAGGAACAAATAACGAGGCAAAAATTTCAAGCTCTCATTTGTGGCCTTCAATTATGCTTGGAACTTAAAATAGAGAATATTGAGATAGAAGGGGATTCCACTCTAGTAGTGAATGCAATCAGATCCAAAAAAGTGTTGAATTGGAAGTCGAAGGTGGGTGTTTTTGGACATGGCTATTGAGAATCTTCGCAGCTTTAACAATTTCTCAATAAAACATGTTTATAAGGAGGCTAACGGGCAGGGAGATGGTTTATATAATGCAAGAGCGGATAGCATTAAATAAAAAGTATAGGGAGAAGTAATTAGACGAGTCCCCTACATTTATGAAGTATTGGCGACAATAGTGGCGTACTAGTCGTCGACTTTTATTGCATTTAAGGCTATTAAGGGAATTAAATTTGATGTGTGTGATCCGTAAATCAAAGGATGAATGTCCATTTATACTTCATTTGTGGGTGGATTAGAGATCAATTTGAGCACTCTAACAATGGACACGTCTATAAGGTTGACATGCTCGAAGCGAAAAATGGTATTCCTTGGTATTATCACAGACCTCAGGTCGATTTTCATGGCGGAAGAGAGGCTGGCTTTAAAAGCCATCAAGTTGGAATTGGGGAAGGATTTTTTGCGAGTAGATGATCGCTATAGAGTAGACTGATATTTCCTCTCATTTCTTAGCGGCTCTTTTGGATTTGAACGCTTGGAAAGGATTGGTTCTAGTGATGGCAAGGCTTTTGATTAAGCCAGAATTCTTGGGAGAGCGGAGAATGTTTATAGTGGTGGCTCAACGTGGCGTGGGGGTTCCGTGACTGAGAGATATACACAGGCTCATCATCCTTGGCATGGAAATAAATTGGCTTCCCTTTTTGCTCGATATTATTGGTGTAGAGTTGGCACGTCATAGAATTAGGGCGTAACATGGCTTTCACTTTCTTAAGAAGTTTATATGGCTCGAGCAGATGCAGAATTGGGACTGAGTGGGAGAATTTTTTTAATTCATCCAAGTAAATATAAATGACTGAGATGTAGGGTTCAAGCTCATCTCTATGTTTTGGTTGTTAGCAATTTTGAACGGGTATGTAAACAAACGATAGTAACATTTTGTAGTGCTATGGTGCGGGTTGGGCCCTATGTGGCCTCTTCCTTTGCTTGAAGGGTTAAGATTGAAATGCTATCATCTAGCTCTATGTGGCCACTTTTTCCTGAAAGTCGTGGGTTTTGTGGGATGGATAGATGTCCCAATGTGATGCCCTAGGGGCTCCTCATTGTAAAAATGATTTTTTATCAATATAATAATCTTTTTTATGTATCAAAAAAGTATATATCTTGTTTGCAAAAATCTAAGTCCACACACTTAGGTTATTAGGTTATGTAAAAATGAAAAAATAGCTCTTTTGGCCAAGGTGAATGGAGGTCGATGGCCCTTATATGGCGACCCAGCAACATGATTGTGGCACCACTCATGCTAGCAATGACCTAGTGGTGGCTAGGTGTCAACTAGGCAACTCTATCAATGGTGATTCGATGTCAAGGTGTCAACAAATAGGCAAATTTCATTGGTAGAGGTGGCACAAGAGTGATAAACCAATAGTGGTGATGTTTCTCTAGCAAACCCATAGAGTTGTGTCAAAATGGCAAATATACCAAGGAATATTCCCTACAAGTCACTCAAAATGGTATAAACACTCGAAAAAAAGGCTATATGACATTGATAACCTAATACATGTTCAAAAACTTGAAATTGATGTCAAAAAACTCCAAATAATTAATATTGTGAAAAAACATGTCACATGTTGAATAAACTTGCTAGAAACCTACACAATGACCAAAAAAGGATGTCAATACCCAATTTTTTGCATGAGAACTATATAGTGTAGTACGATATTGTATGATTGTATGGATTTTGACCTATGATTTTACAACCTAAAAAAATTTGACCTACTAAGGATTTTCACAATTTGATAGGCATTCTTAGGGATTTTGAGCATTCTTGTTGCAAGAGTGGGGTGTGTTTTGCTCCAGGAGGGCTTCTATAATATTCTAAGATAAAAACCCTTTGAATTTGATAAGAGATTTTCTAATTCTAAGCTCTAATACCATGTTAGAGAATTGATGAAACCCTAGGTACAAGAATCTATCAACAAAAGCAAAAGAAAACTTTTCACAATTGAGAGCTACAAATAAAAATGTTACTAAGTCAAAAAATCAAATACATTATAATTGTTAGGAAAATAGTGTCTCAACCTTACAATTACATACAGTTACTATGTACAATAAGTTTACATTTGAGCACAAATTGATGCAAAATTTCCTCAAAGCTTTGGATTGGCTAAATAAGCATGCTCGTAAAGTTTTGTCACAAGATCATGCCTGGATTTGAAGATATTAAAGTTCTTTGTTTTTCAAAATCCATTTTGAAGGCCTTAGAGACATTTTTGGCTTGGAAGTGGTTGTAACCTACATATTAGGTTATAGCTTAATAAAGCACTTCATGAGCTTTCCTATGATTCAAACAGTTCATCAATTGGGCACTTGAATCAAAAGTTATGGCCCCTAAAAGTTGGGTCTCCTAAAACGGGAGATGTAAAAATATGTTGGACACATAAATGAGTTGTAAAGGGGGATTTACATGTGGTGGTGTGTATTTAGACACATCATAGTCATATGTTATTAGAGATAAGGATGGGCGCCACTTTTAGGTGGATTTAGCTCATAGTTTTGTAATACCTTTTGATAGTTTCATGCATTGTATCCCCTATATATCAGGTGCATAAGATGGAGGTTGTGTGTAAGAGTCTTATAGCTATTGAGTTGCCTCCAAATCTCTAGATGGTGATACTCCTATGAGAAAGCTCGCTCTGCGAGTATATTGTAATCTTGTTGATTTTTGTAATATATTGGATGACTTTTGGAGTGTGGGGTTTTTCTCCTGGAAGGATTTTCCCCACATAAATTATTTTTTTCTAAAAGGATTTTCTCCATATAAATTATTGTGTTGTATGAATATTATTTATGTTTTAAGTTTTTGTAATTGTTTAGATCTGAAAAGTTTTTGCACAACCCTCCTCTCAAGATTAGTGTAAGAAGTTGTTCTGCAACCTTAGCTTCCTTAAAATATTACAATAAATAAAAATAATCTTGCTTTATTGGCAAGGGAAAGAGTCATAAAGCTAACAGGAATGTGCCAAGTGTTTATATACCATGAATTGAGACGAAGAAAAAACAACCTAAGTAAGCTCAAGCCTAAGGTGTGAATAGGTCCTAAGTTCTAAATGGTTAGATAAAGTACCACATCCACGCCAACAAATTAGCTATCCTATAAGGCAAATTAATTTTGTTCTTTGAGAAATATGTTTTAGCTCATCAATGTCCTTCCTATAACAATAATATTCTTCATGTCAAACCTTCTTATAGTATGCATGAATAGGCTTCTCCCTTCTAGATAATTCCTTCTTTGAAAAGAATTTAGAGTCTACTTTAGAAACAAACAAAGATTAAGTTGAATCATTATTTTTCTCTTCTTGGTTATTGTGTTTCTTGTTTTGCTTGTGTCAAGCCATATGAATTAGAATATTTACTAATGCCCATTTGAATCAATTTATCCTACTCCTTTGTGAGATTAGCAACAAACTCACCTAGAGAAGGAATCTTAAATAATTTTCCTAAGGCTCTTTTCATTGCATGAAATATAAAAATAAATATGGCATAATTTGGATCAAGTTTGGAGAGCACACTTAAAATCAATTATAAATCATTCTTTCTAATTTCTTATTGTTCCAAATACAAACTTCTGGTATTCAACTTAGTAAAGAAATATTGAATGGTGTCAAAGTTATAAGGGCTCAACCCTATGAGTTCATTCTCTAAGGAGTGGACTCTCAAATAATCTTGTGTGTCAAATAAAGTGTTCAAAATAACCCACACTATATTAGGTGGTTTTGTAGACATAATATGAAAGTATAGATCAGGAGATTCAACCATACAAAAGGTGCAAAAAGCTTCATCACATTGGCTGAACCATTTGAAAGTTTTCTATTGGATTTAGGTTTTTTATCAATACCCATTATTATTATTATTCTTTACAATTGTAACTTTCTCAAGTAAAGTTCAATTTCATTTTCCATTCAATGTAATTGTAAAGTGGGAGGAGAGGAACATATTTATTCGCTGTAGATTATTGTTGCAATAAAATAAAATGCAAGAAAGAAAACACACAAAATACCCACCCTTTTTCACTCAAATGAAAGAACCCCTCAAAAAAATATGATTTGGCATTTTATATGTAGTGCAATTACAAGTATCAAAACAACAAAGTGGTCTTGATCTTAATATATAACAAATGCCAAATTTGGCCACATAAATGTAAGTATAATTTTTGATAGAATGTTATTAATTTGATCAACCACTACAAAGTAAACAAAAATTTGTGCAATTTTTAAAAGGTTTACACTAAAATATGTTGATTGTATGAGCCCAAATAGAGTCATAAAAGTTTTCAAATGAGTACTCACACTACCTATGAGAATCTATATTTTTTTAAAAACTAGACACTACAATCAAAAACCATCTACACCATAACAAAACTCACAAAATTATGTCCCAAATCAAAAAAAAATGCTCACAAAAGGAATGTTGAATATCTGAGTTATTACCTAATGAAGATCACCTACCAAAATAAAAACTTCATTGGAGAGGGGATGTGATTGGTGGATGTGACCTGACGATATTTGTGTTTTGGCTTTTTACTCTCCTTGGCTGACTTTCAAAGACACGATCTCAAAGGTTTGAGAAAGATGATAAATCAAATCAGTCTAGTGATGTGGAAGTCAAGGATTTTAACCATTGGCTCATAAGAAAGCTAAGAAAGATTAAAAGTCAAGAAAACAAAAGCAATTTGTGAACCCAAAAAAGAGCACCGAAAGTAAAGACAAAAAGTTGAAAGAGCTAATAATGGTAATCAGTTCTCCAATGACAAGGTTTTTCTTCGAAAGGGCTCTAAGATTTTGGTTAGAGTTGATGGCAAAGAAGTTCAAGTAGGCTAAGCGAAAGAAGAAAGGCTTCTGCCCAAAGGATTATCTTACGTAGATTGTCGCTCTCCTTGCTTTAGGAGGTCCTCACAATTCCATCTCCAAGGCAACATTGAGGTGGATAAAACAAGAGTTGAACAATCGAGTAATTAAGCCTGACATTTACGAATTATTGGCATACTATTTGTATGAGCAATCTTCTTATAAGCGATCGACTAGTTCAACGGCCAGCCAATGAATGAGTGACGTTACCCATAAAAGTATTTTTTGACAAACTGCTACAGTTGCTATATTCTCTAACATTACAAAATATACTAATATGTCTATTTACAAGATGCCCAGAGATATCAATCTTGAGATATTTATATTGAATTCGTTATTTTATCTTTTATTTAATAAGACAACACTAATAATATTATGTTCATTATTAAATGACATAATTTATATTCTGTTTTTTATTAAATAATATTTGATTATTTGACATAAAAATAGCTGTCAAGGTTTCAAGCCATGAGATTCCCTACTGCTACTGTAGAACACCTCTCTGGCATAATTAACCAGAAGAAAGTACCTGCCAGCTGAAAATAATCAGATGACAGCCAAGAGCTACTGGCAATATCCTTACGTAGCCCCACACATGATAAAGAGGTGTTCCGAAGTTGCAAGATATTGGCAGTACAGATCACATTTCAATGGCTTATGTTGCCTTCACCAACAGGTCCACTCAGGCTGTTCGCAAAAGTCAGAAGGTTGTTCTGAATGATTTACAAAGAATACAATATTTGCATGTAAGAATAGCCAGGGCAAGGCTTAGTGAGTAAAAGATAGCCGAAACCATCTTCTGTAATCTCTTCTCCACATCCACTAAATACATACGGATATCCATAGGAATATGCAAAACAAAACTGATAATATGTAACATTACTGAAATTGTCGATCTGTATTCTATTCTCGAAAATAATAATTAACAAATAAGTATATTCAGATATATACAGGAATGTGCAGAGGAAAACTAACAGTGAAGATCAACCTACAACCATCTGAGAAAGTTTTCAAAAGGTGAACACTTTCAGGAACTTATTCTTTATGTCCAACCCAACTGCAAAACCTCAAGTTATGTAGTTTTGATACAAGTCACTGGAGATTAAATAGTTATATGACCCAACAAATCCAAATATGACTATCCCAGCCTATCCATCTAATGAAACAGATTCAACGTGTGTGCAATCTAACCATGACATTACCATCCCAGCAGAGCTCATAGGAACCTGCCCAAGTGAATAATTCCATTGATTTACATAGGTATAACTAAAGAGCAGTGCAAAATAAACTAGATTACATGGAGTGAGTATCAATCCCATACAATAATCTGCAAGACAATCTCTGTAAGTAGTTGTACCAACATTATGTCAATCCAAGCTTTGAAAAAACTATTACATACAGACCTTTTCCCTGTGCAAGGCTTAACTTGATATTATATTTTACATGAACAAGTTGCTTCAATTATAATCTAATTATCAGCATTTACATTCTGAAATATTGTCTTGCTTTATTTAAATTCTTAACCGATTATGATTATCTCATAAAACAGATAGACTATGACCCAGCCACAGATGGATTCTTATCTGTAAGAGACATATACTATAGCCCACCAAAATAAGCAGTTGTAGGTACTCTCGATTCATGAAGAAAGAGAACGAAAAAAACTCGAATAGTATACTATTCACTATTCACATGATTTTTCAACTCTGTATAGTTGTTCATATTACACCACACAGCATGTTTAGTGAGATTCACAACTATGAAAACATTAGGTCGGATAAACACAGACAGCTGAAATAACAAAAAAAAAATTAATCCACAACTAGATCATTGCACTTGAATTCCCTGGCTACCAAAACAAAAATAATATACAATGCCCTCACACACCAGAAAGGCCTCTTTTCGGTAATAACAAACTCATGTATTCTACAATCAAGGCCTTATCATCACTAAATATTAGCCAATAACATTACAGAAAAAACTCGCATTGGAACAGGTACAGAATTTTAACTAAGCCATCTAGCAATTCCATCTTCTTCGCTTATAGCAGCCAGGATCTCGATAGACACATCCAATACAGCCTGCACACATACACCTTAGCTTAATTGCAAGCAACAGAGCAGAACCTAAAGGTCTGAGAAATGCATGTCAAGATTCCTGGAAAAATTACTCTACAAGAAGGAAACTGCCTATGTACAATGAAGTTTGTTCTAAAAGCAAAATAAATAAAGACTTGATATCAAGAAATCTTTCAAACGCTTGTTTCACAAATAAATTATATTTCCAATACCCACTATTTAACCTTTAAGAGTATAATCTGTTTAAGTGTGCTACTGTTTAAACTACTTTAGCGCCCAGCTCTCTGCCAGATTGGGGGTGGATTCATCTGTGGATAATGTTCTTCAAGCATGGAGGATCTGAAAACAGATAGAATACAATTGGATGACTGATGATATTCGTCAAGAATGGAGGATCTGACGCCAGATAGAATACAATTGGATGACTGATGCTGAGACTGGCTGGATTGAGTGTTGGAGAAATAAATATATAAGGCCCTCCATTGGCTGCCTCCAACAAGGAGGCGTTGGAGGCAGGGTCAACTAGTTTCAGAAGATGCAATCTTATTGCTGCATTACAATTATGTTCCTTGGCTGAATATTATTACTGACATTTGCATTAGTCTCTTCCTGTAAGCCCGTTTATTTGTATAAGCCCAGTCACACTCATTGTACCCAATATTCTTATGCCATACTGTGATAATAGTTTGGATTTATAGGATGATATTCAGATAGTGGTCATATGGATACTAAACTTACATTCTTACGTTTACATATGGATTTTAATGATATCTTAATTAATTGCAATCAAAATGAATTATACATGTTACAAGAATTATTGACTTAAATGCTAGAATGATTTTGAATTTGATTCCTTTAAAATTTAAAGTATTAAAATTGGGTGACAGGTAAATAATGTATTGTTAATGTGAATTATATAATTGTGAATGAGGTGATTCATTCATATCAATTATGAGCCTCAATTATATATATATGAGAAGGTTCATTGAAAATAAATAAATAAAATATTTATTTATATACAATGAACGTCCTCATATATTCCACAATGAGATTTAACATGTGTATTGAGGGTGCATGTTAATACATGTTGCCCAATGAGAGTATCATAGGATTATTAGGAACCTAATTCACCATCCCACTTAACATGTGCATTGAGGGTGCATGTTAATACCAGTTGCCCAATGGGAGTACCAATAGATTATTAGGAACTTAATTCGCCATCCCACTTTACAATGTGAAATAATGGGATTGACTATATCTTGGCTATGTGTGGTTAAGAACACTCTGTGAAACCATGTTGAAATTCGTAATGTTTCTGCCTTATTATGTTATTATTTTGAGTATTTGTTATATGTGAATGAAATTTATGATTTCAATCTATTCTTAACAGTTGAATCTCAGGTTTTGAGTTTTGAAGTATTTTTTTTCTCGCTGATAAAAGAGTTTTGAAGTATTTTTTTTCCGGCTGATAAAAGTTTTCTTTGTTTTATTTTAGCATTTTGTTATGTATAAGGTATACGATATTATATTGTAAAAAAGCGAATGGAGATGCCAACATGTGGCACACACCCATTAAGTTAGTTATATTGGGTCCTGAATTATGTTAGGTAATTAGTATTGTAAAGTTTAGCGGTTTAACACTCTCTCCATTAGGTTATTGGGAGGTTTATATAAAGGAGGTGAAAATCATTGTAAGGATATGTGATGAAAATGATAGTGTTTAGGATCTCTTGGAGATATAGCTTGGAGTGGGTTCTTCCTCAAAGAGTATTGTAAAATGTTACCCTACCTCAACGATTTATTTTATTTCTGCATATATTGGATATTAGACCATCTTGGCCCACAAACAGCTGTGTTATGTGTGATCTCTCTTATATTATCATTTTGTCATTGTATTTTTTAACTGAAGTTGGAGGTACAGATAAGAAAGCTGCAGCCCGAATATTCAGCTTTTACTAAAGTTATTGCAATTTCAGGTTTTTTCATTATTTTGCTCTATAGGTTGCAAATCATAGAATTTTTCTGAACTGTTTACATTTCTAGAAAGCTCAACAAATTTCATTTGGGATCTATTATTTGTATTATTAGTTTTTAGGCCAACATCATTATGAAATGATCAGTATCAAAGTTGGGTCAATGATATAAATAGAAAAGTGATCAATTGAAGTAAGTTTTTTTTAGAAAATCTAATTTCAATGAAGGTTCTTATTTTTGATAGAAGAGGTGATGCATTAGAATGGTGGCACCAATATAAAATAAAGTAACTCATGGTAAAACTATATTATGGAAAGATAAAACCACCACAAACACCATTGACAGATGGTTGGATGATAGGACATGGCATCATATTTGTAAATGACTTCAAGCAATCTTACTATTTGGCTTCTTTACTTGATAAGATCCACGCATATAATAAGTGATATAAGACAATGTAGAAAATAGATCACACACAAAAAAAGAGATATTCATAGGTCAAGACAATACTCCTCATGGAAGAAACCACTCCACCATGTTTGGACATGGTGACCCTATGTGGGTTCACATGGCGAATATGGGTTTCATTTAATTTTTGTGGGAGGGTTGTTGCTTGAGTGAGTGCGATGCCATACGGCTCCATCCTATTGAATGAAGAGGAGTGACATGCACTCCCTTTTAAACCCTCTACCTTGGCTTGGGAAGGGGGTTAATCCTTCATTCTGGCAAATCCACTGAAGATTGTTGAAGAGTGACACTCCCTTTTAAACCCTCTTACTTGGCTTGGGAAAGAGTTAATCCTTCAGTTTTTGCAAAGCCACTTAAGCATTTTGAAGAGCTTGAAAGCTTTGACAGTTCTTGAATTGCATTGGAGTCTTTTGAGTGTGTAAAAAAGAGGCCTGAAAAGAAAAAGAAAAAGATTTTCAATCACCCTTTCAAGCTTCTCGAGAGGTAAGCTTTCTTCTTTAATTGTTTGCTTTATTTATTTTATGTTATACATGTTCAAATGAGAAAGATGAATGTTGGAATGTTGGTTGTACTTGATTTATGTCTTTTCTATTGGGAACTTTGTAGGAATTTTTTATGTAAATTGTGTAAAATGAACATGTTCATCTTATTTTTGTATGGGAAAGCGTAGTGGTAACATCCTTGTTTTCCTTGTTTCATTTTTTATCATTCTATACATGTTTCTCCCTTAGATTTGTCTCCCTCCAAAGAACAAGCTAATGTATTAGGGGTTGAGAGAGGCACAAAGATCTCTCTATGGGAAGCACTTTATTTATATGTTCTGTTATTCATGAAGATTAGGAGATTTTCTTGTTATATTGTAGATTTGGAGAGATAAAATGTATTGGGTGGATTTGTGGTGATTTGAAAAAGATTTATGGTTGTTTTGAGCATTGTGATTGCATGCCAAAATGATAGTGGAATTCTTGATGGATTAAATAATACTTTTTCCATGGGTTTGAGACTCAAACTTGTGTTTTCCCGTGTTTATGATCTCTCTTGGCTACCCCACTGTTGTGAACCAGAGAATTGGTTCTTTGTGTTAACCCATCCATCTATCAGATCATTTTTGTGTGTCAGCCAAATATTTGAGAGTGTGTACCTGTGTGTAAACCAATTCCTTGGTAGTCCCCCCGGCTAGGAGGTTGGCATGCTTTGTGCCTACCATATCTGGTAGGGAGGTCAGCTCCTCCCATTGGCTTGTTTTTCTTGGAGTTTTTCTTTTGGAGCATGGGAGTCCTTGAGCTTTTTGGACACTGTTTCTGAGAAAGTTGTAATACTGTAAATTTGTATTATATGGTGTATCTCTTTTGTGATTTCAAATATACTTGTAGTAGTTGTAAAGTTGTAGAGATTTCAAAATAGAAGGATGAGATCCTCTTCTTGTATAAACAGACATTTAGTGAACTATTTATTATGAAATTTTGATCAAATGTGTTTCAAAGAGGTAGTTTATGAAACAACACTGAGCCAAATGTGTTGCTGGGTGATTCATAAATGGAATGTAACTCATAGCATGAACTACTGTGTTGTATTTGGTAAGTTGGGGTGAAATTTGTATTTTCAAAAGAAGTAAAAGTCATTTCTCTTAAATCATGAATTTAAGTTCAAATAGAAGGAAGATTTGAGTTCTTCCTCTTTGTATTAATATGTTGTAAGAATCTGGAAGTGAACTTTTATGAAATTTTCATTATTTTGTCTAATTTTGTAGAACTGCGGTATGGTCTTAACCAACTGCAGCAGTGACAATACCAGTGCAGTAGCAACCCAATGCAGCATAGTGACAGAAACTTTGTCCAGAGCAAAAATCAAAAAAAATTAATGTGACCTGACCACCACGGTAAAGACCAGTACATGTAATACCCTCTCCTTAAAATTAAAGTCAGATTATATATTCAGAAATATTATTAAGGCAGTTTGAAATGAGAAATGGCTGTAAATGGTCACTACAGGACAAGGAATAAGACAAAATCAAAATCAAAATCAGCTATCACAGCCTAGCATAAGACAACAAAAAGTAATAACAAAAGTAATCATGGGCCTGTCTTAGAAGACAAAAAAGACACCAATGGAAAAGTGAAGTGCAGCACTTATTTAATTAATATTATGGAATTATAATTAAAGTTTAATTTTATCAAAAGTCAAGGGGCATTATGAAGAGTTGTGTCTATGAAGCAAAGAAGGTATATAACTTATAACTTTATAAGAGAAATCAAAAGGGAGAAGGAAGCATCATTGAGTACATGTTATATCTAATCATTACTCCTTGTGGAGCGTGGACTGTAGTTTAGCACCCTGAGGACAAAACCCCTTGAGGCCTGAAATTAGAGGATGAAAACCCCCTAATCTCCATCTGAGTTAGTGGACAAAAACAACTGATTCAGGCAGATTTGGAGACAATTCAAAAACATATTAGTGAAGCTAGATCACTGTAGATTTGGGATAATTAAGAGCAGATACAAAGGATAAGCTCCCTCTTTTCTTAAATATATTCTAAATAAAAATAAACCATTAAAACTGCAGTTTTCTTAAGTTGATATCATATTTATAATTGACTCTGCTGCTATAATTGTGGGTCAGATTTTATTATTTAAAAAAAAAAGGAAAATTTAATGGTGACATTACAAATGGTATCAAAGCTGGATCTTGCCAACCTGAGAGATTTCCTTCCTATGCAGTATGCAATTTAGTGACAGAGCCAACAGATGCTATCAAAGAGAACACAGAAAAACTCGACATCAATTTTCTGAGGACAAAGTGATAGAAACTCTGTTGGAATTTAAGGCAGAAAAAGCAAACATTGACAGAGAGAATGACAGCTACTATTATGCAAATAAGATTGATAGAAATTTGAACTTATGCTATATATGATAGGGCAAATGTTACATATGTTGCATAACAACCAAAAAACACAGAATAATTCCAACAATCAAAATAGTGAGGCAAGTTCTTCTAACAATAATAAACAAAAAAGTCACACATAAGGAACCAAAGGTGGGACTGTTCACAAACCTCTTCATCCTACTTTCATTCAAAGAGGAGAAGAAGTTCCCACTGGAGAAGTACAAAATTCAATGCAAGACGATATCACCACCTGTTATGAAGAATATAGAAAACTGCCAACAGATATTTGAGAAGCAATGTCTCACAAATAACATTAATTATAAAAAAGGCAAAAATGGGTCAAGAATTAAACCTACACTCCAACCAAGACAAAATGATCATCAACAAGTTTTAGGTAAATTAACATTATCTACATTTGATGGTTCTAATAAGTGTATTGCTCATGCATGTGTGTAAAAGTTAGACACATACCTATAACTGAAACCTATGACCAAGGATGACACCATCAAATTTGCCACCTTGCACCTGGAGAGATAAACTCACAAATGGTGGGTACCATGGGTTGGTAACCCAAGGTCATTGTCTAATAGACACATATGATGAATTTTGCAAAAGTTGATTGATAGGTTCGATAGAAAGGATCCTGAAATCTATTTAGAAAGTTGGAGAAATTAAAACAACAAGGAACAGTGGAGAAATATGTAGAAAATTTCTGAAATTTATCATTAATTGTCCTCTTTATCAAAGGGTTAATTGAACCTCTTAGGGGTTTGATTAAGGTATTTGTTCCATTGACCCTTCAATGGACTATTAAAAGAGCTTTAAATTTAGAAACTTCAGTGGTCAATAATAAGTTCTTTCATAAGACCCCTCCTATAGGACCGAATGTGAAACCTTTTCAAAAAGGTTTTTTCCAACAAAGGAATATCAAAGAAGTAACCAAAAATGAGCAATGTCAATGAAGTAATAAAAAATGAGCTCTGCCGAAATAATTATGTTTTTCTTGAAGAAAAACATGAAAACCTGGATACCACTATTTGAGAAAAGGCCAAGTACATTACATAGAAATAATTTTGATAAGAACGAAGAATCAAAGCCCGAAGTAGATAAATGTGAACCTACTTCAAAAATAAACAAAGAAGGTGAACATTCAAGGGGTCACACTCGCAACCATGTCAAGTGCTCCTAAATATCATTATTTCTAAGAGAAGTTTTGCAGGAGCACGAAGTTATAGTTTTAATTGACAATGGAGCAACACATAACTTCAGTTATGTAGGATCGGTTGCTAAAAGAGGGTTACAAACAGAAGATTTCAATGGATTTGATGTTATATTATCTAACAGTTTTACCATTCCATGCACTAAGAAAATTCAACAGTTGGAGACTGCTCTTGATAGACACAATATGCAAGATTACTTCTATGTGTTGGGCATAGGAGAAACCAATGATGTTTAAGGAGCGCAATGTTAATTTTAGGACCAGAATTGAATTAAGCAGAAATAAAACAAATATAAACAATAGAACACAGCATATACCCTGGGAAAACCCTCCTTGAGGGAGAAAAAACCCAGCAACAATATATCACTTATATATTGAATAAAAGAGCAGCAAGTCTGGTTTACAACTAGGCCACACACTAGGCCGAATTGATGCAAAGATTATAGCACCTCTCTAGATGCAAATACACAAGCAATAAATAATATCGATCTCCTTGATGCAAGAATCGATCTGCTGTAGAAAACGAACTCCTTCCAGAAATATGCGAACTTGTCTTCAATATGAATTTGATGCCAAATGAGGAGGGAGACGTCTTGAATATATACACATTTGAAGTGACCTTTCATGAATGGTCGGCCTCTTACAAAGAGAGACAACTTTACCCAAGGTGGCGCCTTTTATTTTAAGTTGGCTTCCATGAAATAAAAAATATAAATTATTATATTTGAAATGAGACATCTTATCACAAGAGTTAGCTTCATTCAATTGATATTTAATTATTTTGAATTTTATTGGAGAAAGAAATCTCCCGCCACTACAATAACATCAACACGCAATGGCTACACTCTTTTGGAGAATTTACACAAAATTATCAAACTATGGAGCTAAGGTTCAAATCAAAAGGTAAAGACATAGAATCACAAGGTATTATTAGTGGAGCTCTAAGAGCTATATCAACAAACTAAAGAGAAGTTTTAGGAGTGGACAAGTGGCATGAGCAGCACAATACTTAGTAACTTCTACAACCACTACAAGTAATAAAGCTTATCATGCGGACATACAAACACTCTTGGCCAAGCATAGCATGGTTTTCAAAGGCATTCCTTCAAGATTGCCTCATGATAAGAGGGTTTCAACACATAATAAAACTAGAAACCCAAACAAAACCAGTAATTACTACTCCTCATAGGCATTCAAGAAGATTTGAGGAGGAAATTGAAAAAGACAATTAAGTAACTTTTGAAGATGAGTCATATTATGCCAAGTTTTAGCCCTTTTTGCATCTTTTGTTGCATTAGTGAAAAACAAAAGTGGACCTATGCAACGTGCATAGATGTCAAGGTGTTAAACAAGAAAACTATTAAAAACAGATATCCAATTCCTAGAATTGATGACTTAATCAACGAATTGCATGGGGCAACATACTTCTTAAAAATTGATTTGCAATCAAGGTATCATCAAATAGGGTGAGTAGCAGATGTGCATAAAACTACTTTTCAATGTCATTTGAGCATTTTGATTTTTTAGTTATGCTCTTTGGTTTAACGAATGCTGCCACTACCTTCCAATTACGTATGAATCATGTGTTCCAAAATTAGTTGAAGAAGTTTGTGTTAGCATTCTTTGATGATATTTTGATCTACAACAAATCATGGGAGGAACATCTACAACACATGGATGAAGTTTTGGGAATATTGGACCAACACACTTTTTACACTAAGGAATCCAAATGTGAATTTGGGTTGACAAAGATCCTCTATTTAGGACATGTTATCAGTGCTCAAGGAGTGCATGTTGCTCAACAAAAGATACAAGCCAATTTAGATTGGCCGCCATCGACAAATTTGGGCTTTGTAATCATCGTAGAAGATTTGTCAAAGGAATCTCTCAATTAGTTGTTCCATTGATATACTTAACCAAGAAGGGAGCATTTGCATGGACAAAGACTACTCAATAGGCCTTTGATAAATTCAAGAAAGTGGTAAGTTCATTATTTGTAACAACCATTCTAAACGACTAACTAACAACTAAGATAACCATTAAATATTACAATAATACTTTAATACCCTCCCTTAATGGTCATTCTACTAAATTAAACTAAGTCTACCCATAATCTGATAGTCTTTTGGCCATGAATGCATAATAGGTAGACTCCTTCTGCTTAGTATGCTCTGCAACTTGAGCCTTTTGTAGAGACCCTTCCTAGTTGAACTTCTAATCAGCCAACCGCTTCCTGCAGTGCTTTTGCATATCACCAATCTTACCAGAGTAATGGCATGTGAAAGACTTAATCTTACCACAGTAATGTCATGTGAAATATTTCTTGGAGCTCTCCTCCGATTTGCCTTGTCCTTTCTACTGAGTGGACTTGACTTTGCCATCTTTAGCAATAAACACTTGTTCAACACTGGGAGACTCACTAATGCTCCCAAACTGCTTCTTCCACCTATCATGTTGCAAGAGCTTGTCGCTCAACTCATCAAACTTCAGGTCAACATTGGTGGAGGTAATGTTAAGAGTTTCGAAGAAGTGCTCATAGGATCGTGGCAAGCTTTTCATCATGATCACCACCATATCCTCATCTTCCATCTTGTGACCAATGGCCTCCAGTTGATCACGAATGTCTTTGATCTTCATCAGGTGATCCTACAAATTCACTCTGTCATCCATCACAATGGAAAGCAGCATATTCTTTAGGAAGAAAGCCTTGCCCTTGTCCAAGGTCTCCTGAAGATCCTTCAAATGTTTCCAGATCTCCACAATAGACTTACCGAATGGTATTTTTGGCAACATCTCATCGGTGACAGACAACTTGAGAAGCATAACCGCCTCTCAATTACTTCCATCTTACTTGTCTCAGTCCTTTCCCGCAACTATGGAACGTGCTTCTGTACCCAAAACATGTGAATTCAGACGCCGATACTCAAAGATGGTAAGCATCCTCTGCTTCCACATGTTGTAGTTTTTCCCATTGAACCTTTGGCTACCTTCCAACATGATGTTGGTTAAAAACACCATCCCTCCCATTTTTCAAAAGCACGAAAAACAAGGTAAAAGTAGGTGACCAGTTGGAACAGATCCCAAGGCAATTAGTAGGCACAACTCCCACGACTTTTAAAAAATTGTCAAACAAAGGCTTAGAATACCAAAAAATTGCCAAAAGTACATCACAAAACTTGCTCACAAATTTTGGTCTACAAACCCTAGCCAAAAATTTTAGCAAAAACAACAAAATTTTTTTAGAAAAAACTTTCAAAACTCTGCAAATCTTCAAAAAACTTGCAGCTTCAACCTTAAGCCAAAACAGGTTCACGAATTTTTTTCAGAAAAAATCCGTCAAAAAAATGGCATAATTTTTCTAGAAAAAAATTGTCAAAAACTTCAGGGCACAAAAATTTTCAGAGAAAAAAAAATGACAAAACTTTGTTGAAACTCTAGTCGCAGCAAAAAACCCTGGCAAATTCGTAGGTCGCAAACAACACTTTCAGCAAACCACGATTTTCAGAGACCCATCAAAACCCTAGTCACGAACTCAAGTTCACGATTTTTTTTCTAAAATCGTCAATAACATTGCAGACTTGCACAAGTCGCGAAATGCTGGTCGCAAACACAGAAAAATCACGATTTTTGGTAGAGGGCATGCAGAAAACAAACGTGGGAATGAAGAAATTGTGTACAAAGAGAGCCACCAAACCCACCACGATTTGAACAAGAACCCCACAATTTTGCAGAATAAAACCGCGATTTTTCACCAGATGAACATCCATGATTTAAAACTGCACATGCGCAATTTTTAGCAGACAAAACCCTCACAAAAACTCCCAAGAAATAGTCACTGAAATTTGCTCAAAAGGATTCACGATTTCTTCTGCAAGCAAACCCTCAAAAATTTGCAAGAACAGCTCCACGGCAAACCCTCATGATTTTTATTTTTTTTTTAAATCAGACAAAAAAACTTCACCACGAATTTTGTTAAAAAATCCGCCAAAAAACTTCGGATGCTTTAGAAAAAAAGCCTTGAAAATTTTTTTTATAGTCGAGATAACCTTCAAGTTTTATCAAAAAATTGAACAAAAGCATCACAAATTCTTATTGCTAAAAAAATTCGCCAAAAAATTGGGCCTATGCTCTGATACCATGAAATGATAATTGATATTTGATATTCGTTATTAAAACAAGGCGAGGAATACTCCTTAAATAACGAATTACAAAATAATGTTTCTAAAAAGAAACAATCGTAAACTAAAGAGAACTAAAGCAAAAAATAGAAAATTACTAAAAACTAACTAAAGCAAACTAAGTTAACTAAAAGCTAACTAATAACTAACTAACAACTAAGATGACCACTAAATATTACAATAATACTTTACCACTAGCTATAAAGCATGCTCTAGACAAATTTAGACAATATTTGGTTTGTGATCTAAATAGATCACAACAATTTGAAGCTTTCTTAGCCAAAGAGATCTAAATAACAAACAACAAAAATTGGAAGCTTCAAGCCTATGACTTTAACATTGAATACATAAAAGGAAGCATCAGCCACTAATATTTGAAAGGGTAGATCCATGATGAAAGGATAAGGTAGTAGGTGACCTTATTTTATACAAAGATAAATCTTATCTCGAGATTGAAGGTAAAGGATAAGGTTTTGAAGGCTGCACCCGCCACACCACTAGCAGGATATCAAAGTTACTTTAAGACATACCAATAAATTAGAGAGATATTTTCATGGAATGGTCTCAAAAAAGATGTTCTTAACTACCTGAGGGAATGCCTTATCCGCCAAAACAATAAAATTGAACATGATTTTCTTGCAAGGTTATCATTCCAAACCATAAATGGGAAAGTATATCAATAGCTATTACAAGGATCTCTAAGTCACAAGGTAAAGATTGTATATGTATTGTGGTTGATAAATTTACTAAATATGGTCATTTCTTTACCACATCTACCGAATTTAAAGCACAAGTGGCCTAATAGTTTTCCAAGGAGGTTTTCAGATTACATTGGTTGCCAAAAAACATAGTAAGTGATAGAGATAGTCGGTTCCTCAACTTGTTTTGTCAAGAACTCTTTCATTTAACAAGAACTAAATTATCTCCAAGACTCAACTAGCATCCACAAACTAATGAACAAACAAATATATTTAACAAATGGATTGAAGGCTATTTGCTAAATTATGCAGCTGAGCATCAAACGGCTTGAATGAAATGGTTTTATTTGGGGGAACACTAATAAAATACTACATATCATATGTCCATCAAGATGCAGTCAAATAGCAAAGCAACAAGGGCAAATGATGTAGTCAAATAAAGTCGAGAAATTTTGGAGTCTCTTAAGAAAAACCTACAAAGAGCACAAAATAAGCAAAAGTTATATGCTGATCATCATCAAACTAAGAGAATATTTGATGTAGAAGATATGGTCTTCTTAAGGTTACAACCTTATAGACAATCTTCCTTAAGGAACAACAGAGCAAAGAAGTTGAAACCACTATTATGTGGCCCTTACAAAATCATACAACATATTGGCAGGGCACATATGAATTGGAATTACCAGACAATAGTAAGATTCATAATATATTTCATGTCTCTTGCTTAAAAAGAGCATTAGGTAGTCAAATTGTTCCTTCAATATAATTACCTTCATTGGACAATAAAGGGAAATTGATCCTGATTCCTAAGACAAACATAAGTTTCTAAGAAAGGAAGCTAAGAAATAAAACAATGAAAGAATATCTTGTTCAATCGAAAGATCTCCTTGAAGAAGAATGCTACATGGGAGAATGAGGAAATTCTTGGGAAGGGTAGACTATAATGCCCCCTACTCAACTAAACTCAAATTAAACATTCAGAAACACTATTAAGGCAGTTTGAAATGAGACGCAATTGGTATATAGTCACTACAAGCCAAGGAATAAGAAAAAATCAAAACCAGCTATCACAACCTAGCATAATACAATAAAGAGTAATAACCTAAGTTACCGGTCTTGGTACTGGTTCGAGTTCAGGTTCGAGTGTTAAGTTTGCCAGTTTGGTCAAAAAAAAAATTGGGCTTGGGTTCATTTTGGATTTGTCCATACAAAAACATATAAAAATAGAAATATATATTTAATATAAAATAATATTTATAAGTCATACAATATTAAAGCTCATATATAATATTATAATATAATAATAATGTTAGTGTTTGTAGCTTCAAGAGATATTTTCCTATTTAAAATAATAAATGTTGCTCAAGGCAGGTCGGCCTTTTGATGAACAATAAATATTTTATATTTTCTATTTATTTTGGAGTTCTATTTATTTTGGAGGCCGACCTAGATGAAAAGTCACCTTGCTTTGTATATATACAAGGTGAAGTTCATTCAATCTATCAATTAATTCACAAATCAATTCGCACTTCAAGAAGGAGTTCGCATATTTGCAGCAGATCATCATATTGTATCAAGCAGATCAATATCAAGGAGAAATCATATTTGATTGTATATTTGCATCTATGAGAAATGTTATCTTTCATTGCATCAGATCGGCCTTGTGTTTGGCCCAAACTGTAAGCAGATTTCTGCTCTTTTCATTCAATATATAAGAGATATATTTTGGCTGGGTTTTTCTCCCTCAAGGAGGGTTTTCCCAAAGTAAAATGTGGTGTTCATTGTCTTTTGTGTTGCATTATCTGATTGCTTACTTTTCTGATCCTAAACACTAACAAATAAAACTATAAAGAAAGTTAAAAATAAATAAACATTTTCGAGGTTCGCTGCAATGTTAATGCAAACGCGTCAAAATTCATTTTGGGTTTGTCCAGATTCATTGGGGACAAACCCACAGAAATTTTTCCACCCACTATACAATCCAACAGCCACACCGAACCAAAATCCAAACCGAAAACTTAGGTAACTTAGGGTTCAGGTTCAAATCACACCTGAATCTGGGGCATCAGGCTGACAAACCGATACCTAGGTAATAACAAAAATAATCGCAGACCTTTGTCTTAGGAGACAAACAGGACACTAAATGAAAATGTAAAGGGCAGCGCTTGATTAACAGATATTATGGAATTATAATTGAAGTTCAATTTTATCAAGAGTCTAGGGGCATTACAAAGAGTAATGTCTGAAGAAAAGAGGGTATAATAGAGAAATCAAAAGGAAGAAGTAAGCATCATTGAATACATTTTAAATCTAATTATTACTCCTTGTGGAGAGTGGACTGTAGTTCAACAACCTGTGGACAAAACCCCTCAAAGCTTAACATTAGAGGATGAAAAACCCCTAATTTCCAGTGCTGAGTTAGTGGGCAAAAACTCCTGATTCAAGCAGATTTGGAGACAATTCAAAGACAGTTTAGTGAAGATAGATCAGTGCAGATTTGGAATAATTAGTAGCAGATACAAAGAATAAGTTCCCTCTTTTCTAAAATATAATCTAAATATTATATCTGAATTAAAATAAACTGTTAAAACTGCAGTTTACAAAAGTTAATATCATATTTATAATTGACTGTGCTGCTAAAAGTGTGAGGCAGATTTTATTATTTAAAAAAAAAAAAAGGAAAATTAACAGAGGACAATACAACAGCATGGTCCCGCCAGGTCCAGTGCAATTGCAACCCTGGCATGGAAAGACTTCAGCTTTCTAGATTTATGATGGAAAACAGTAATCTAAGTACATTTATTATGTTCCTTGTACTTTATGCTATTGTATGGGTTAAGTTGTTATAGAAAAGACATAAGATGTATATGCTTGGTGTAGTGAATGAGTGGTTCGATGATCTTAGTATGCCATTTATTTTGTACTTTTAATTGCTTATGTCCTTGTGTTGGAAGTAACAAAAAAACCTCCCTATTGCTTAACAGGAGTTTTAAAGTAAAAGAAATGCCCTTGTTTAGTAAATGAAATTTTGAATCGTTGTTTCTTCCTATTGATTCTGTTTAAATGATTTAAGTGGACGATTATGCTCTTGGAAATGAAATTATCCATTAAATTATACGCAATTATCCATAGTTGGAAAGCACAGACTCATAGCTCAAAATTTTGACTTGGACTCAGGACTCCAAAAATCTCAGCAGAACTTGGCAAAAGAAAAACAAAACATAATTACACAAAAAAGGCAAAAACTAATGCATTTAGAGAACACATAAGTCTACTCTAATTATCAATTTGTCATAATTCAAAGTACATGTCATATGACCCTCAAACCAATAAATTATGCTCTCATTACAGAGAGTTTTTAAGAAGACATGAGAGAGCTTTTTAGAAGACTCGAAAGAGATTTTTAGAAGACTCAAGGGAGACTTAAGTTTTTATAGGGCTCCACCGAGACTCAGCAAGCACTTGGTAGACACTTGGTACAGGAAGTTTTTGTGCACTCAACACATTTTGCTAGATGACTCATGCATCGCACTAAAATTTGCCAAGTTTTAGACAATTTTTCATATATTGTTCAATTAGTTGTTTAGTGCATTATTTCAGCTAGTGTTTTTGGGTGGGCCTAGCCCTCCCTCTTTTCACCTAGTACCTTGGCAAAGTGGTCATCAAATGAGGTTCTGCCACACAGGGTGTGCCACATGACGATGTATGTCAACCATTTGTTCATCATTTTCTTTTACCTTACTCTTCCCTTCAGCAATCGTCAACACATATCTTCCACACACTGTTGGTATAAGGTGGCATCACATGTGGCAACAATGTGATTTGCTAAATTTTGTCTATATTGGATTATGAGCATTACACTTCCTACCTATTTGCAGGAAAAGTTAGTTTTATGGAGAGTAAAGATCAGGCAGGTTAGCAGCCACATTTTGGCTATCTGCTCCCTTTCCAACCCTTCAAAGATTATGTGCGGCTTCCATTTTGACTACATGGATTGTGCTTAAGTTGCATATGAAAACCTTTCTATGCCTTCATATATTAAACATGAAAGTGTCTCAAAGAGTAAGGAATTCTAGATTCTATTGCAGACTGATCAGTTTATAGATGGAAATTTTGCCCCTGCTTCCCCAAAGCCAAGATCAATCTTCTTGTAAGTCCAGGTATATGCTTGATGATGGCAGTTTGTGTAACAACTGCATGAGGAACACGGATGATGTTTTAGAGTGTATTTATAATTGGGAACTAGTATGAATAGCATCTAGACATTTTTTGAATTTCTATATTCTGTCTCCTTTATTCAATTTTTACTTTTGAAGCATTCACAACTGGCTTGTGCCTTGGATTTATCATCCATGTGCTTATGATTTTAGATGATTATTTTGTGGGAGATGAGATCTCTCTTTTATTTTCTTCATCAAAAAAAATCAAATTATATATTAGTAGCAATGCCTCCTACCATCTGTATTACTCGCACATTAATCATAAAACTAATCAGTTTAGAATGTAAAACTATCAATTCTTTTAAACATCATCTGAAAAGCAAAAATCTCCCAGCTAGTGAATTTGAATTAATAACAACAGAAAAAAACCATCCAAGCAATTTTATTTTTCATATATGAATAAATCCACTCACCATGGGAACCCTACTATTTGTTAGTCTGCAATCCTCCAGCGTTGACCCTTCAAATATCCAACTCTCCCATGCATCAAAATTATGACTTGCAAAGGTAAGCTCCATTTTCCTATTTACCTGGAATAAAAATGCAACCAAATTCAAGCAATTACAATTTTACATAATTGCATTAGATAGGAAAAATGCAGACAAAGTTTTCTGAACAATCATATTCCAACTATTAGAACAACACAGCATCTTTAGAATACAGCCCGCTGCCATACAATATACATAAACAACAGCATGCAAATATACAGTGATATGCCTAGTGACTCTGGTCTCCAATGCTACAGGGAGTTCAAAATGAAAAAGAGGTTCAATAAATTCTAGGCTAAAGTGTGGTACCCATATTGAATTAAAATCTAATCACAACACACAGTACCAGAAAAGCTTGTTTGATAATATAATATATTGATCAGTTTCTCAATATTGAATGCTTAATGCATAGTAACAGCTGCAACATAATAGAAAAACAATCAAAAGAAACATACAGTTACATGAAAAATAAAAATCACCCAAGAGAGAAAATAGCAGAAATGATAGAGAGGAGGTCACACTGAGTATCCAAGCAAAAGGAACCAGTAGCCCAACAACATTAAAGAACCCCAATTCCATCATGGGTGACATTGCACTACCGAATGAAAGCACCTGCATTATATCAATCCTGAGGCATTTTACCAATCACGTACCAATTTATTTGTATAAAAACCATGTACTGATCAACAGTAATCTTTTTACCAAAAACTACGTAAAGATTAAAAATGTTTGACATAGGATGGGTGGTCCATAAATGGTTTCCATGGTGAACTACTAGTACTAAGGTGCTCTCAATGAAATGCCTTGTCCTCTTTTAAACTGTGTTATCAAAGAACAATTTCAAAACTCACCTAGTAGAAGATTAAATACATTGTATTAGGCACATCAAACAATTCATAACATCCATTTCCAAAGTACAGCAATCATCAATTGTATGTAATAGATCAGTTTCCCATCTATGAAATCAGATTGTCATTTTGATGTTGGTACTATACTGATAAAAATGGCAAGATGTTCACATCATAATCTTTAGTTGTAATCATGCTATTCAAAGGAAAATGAGATTATTAAAAGGGTAATAAGTTGCTTCATATAGCATCCAATATGTAACAGACCAGAAATAGGAATGTGTAGTAGTACATGACAAATAAGAGGCATTCAAACAGGTAAAGCAAGGGTCGATATTGTAAACCAGATAAGCTGGACCAGAAATATCAGCTAGTTGACAATACCACATTACACAAAACACTGCCAAAACTTAAGGTAATAAAAGTTGTCTAGACTGATAAATCAAACAACTATCTCCTATCACTCTCCAGATACACACCAATTAAAAAAAAACCATTTGAAAAGCAATTATACCTGCAATAACTTGCCTCCACCTGCTAAAGAACGCAAACCAACATGATCCTACACAAGATCAAAAAACCAAGGGATGCAATTTGTTAGAGAAAATCAATACATTATAAATATGTACAAGCAGTAACTGCTTACTAATTTGAGTGAGTAAGCTTTGGAAAATTACAGTTTTATTGGACACTTATACTGTATTCACTTGCCTTGCTTTGGAAAACAACAAGAAATTGGGCAGCAGGATCTCTCTTAGTCACATTGGACATGGTGTCTAGATACCAACCGCCACCTGGACCTCTTTGTCTGGATACATGGTATCCAGGTTGACCTTTTGCACGTAATGATATAACAAGCCCATCTTTTAGGAGGTCACCTGTTTGACAATAAGGGGCCTTGCTGATCACAGTCTGCTTCTCAGATGCTGTGTCTACTGTTGACCCAACATCACCACCACGTCTATGCCTTGTATCCTCAGGTGAAGCAAACCGTGAACTAGAACTAAGCACTTGGTCTCTTCCACTTATGCTAGCACCACGGTCATCTCGTTGCAATGCTACACAGTTATTTTCTTGCTCTGGTACAATAGAACTATCAGACTTTTGGCGTGACTTACGCCGCCCAGGCCTCTTTTTGCCTTTCTTTCCTGATCTAGCATGTCTTTCTTCACGCTGACCTCCAGAGTTTTGTGAGATGCCAGAATCCTGAGATTGCACTCGTGGCTCCTGAGATTGATGAAAAGTTTGTTTCTGCCGAAATTCTGGACTTGCTTGACTCTCATCATCTGGAAGTTCTCCATCTCGTACCCGTACACGCTTCTCTTTATCCTGTAGCTCTGACCTTTCTTCCTGCGAAGTAAACTCCTTCAAATCATCATCTTCATCAGACACTGCATTGCTAGGAACCACACCATCAAGGAAATAAGTATGCAAAATTGACACAGCTTTGGCTCGTAGTTCCATCCAAACTTCTTCACTATAATCAGCACTGTGTGGTAGAACCAACACATTTGGCATTTCTCTAACCTGGAAGCCAAATAAAACCAACATAACTTAATTAAAGAACCATATCCGTATTAAAAGCTACTTCAATTCATAAACATTTGTGTTAGTAATTAGAGACCATAACTGAAAAATAACAAAAACAAGCTAGTGGAAAGCTTAATTGCTCCTAAAACTAGCATTATCCCAGATCAAATAAGAACATGAGACTTCCTAACATAGAATGAAGACCATCTTCAAGCACCCATCATAACCAGTTTATACAAAGCCACAGCTCCTATCTATCCAGTAACCGACATGCTCAACAGAGACTATTTTTTGAGTCATTTGTAGGTTTCACAAGCAATAAACTAAATGAATAAGTAGAACAATCATCACGTTAGTTATTTCTCTTACCTGGAGGCAAAAAAGAGACAATGGCAACTGAATAATTAGCAGTATATCTGGGTTAGAAACTACTATAGATGCATAAATGTTCATGTCTGTAATTGAAAGATCATAATTAGAAACTGATTAAAACAAACTAGTGGAAGAATAATTACTTCTCCACAACCAAATAAGTACATGAGATTTACAATCCTAGAATAGATCCCATCTCCAAGAACCACAAAAATCCAGTTTGTGCACCATGCCCCAGCTCCTCCCAGTCCACTTTTCAACCTGCTCAACAAAAGGTGGGTATTCAAATATTGTCCTAAAACAGAAGCACTATTATAGAACCATTTATAGATTTTTCGAGGTAGAGAACCATGTCAAAACAATCTTTATGATTGCAACCAAGCTAAGCATAACTAGAATTCTATTTCTACAGTAAACTCTCAGCAAGGCCTTAAGCTGAATTTTTTATATTTTTTTGCTGGTGATGCTCAAGGCTCAAACATATACATCATGTTTCTTGCATTCAACCAAGATACAACACAAGCCACTAGGGGAGCTCCCTGAGCTCAAATAAAAGTTTGCTACAGCTGGCATGTGAGTATGCAACACTAACCTTGCCTACATGTGATCCCGACAACCAAGGGAGTTCTCCAACTCACATGCCAGAAAGAGAGGGGTCCTTGGCCAACAATACACTTCCTGCCTATGAAAAGTAAAACTAAAATCTCATGCCATCAACTATGCACACCGAGCAAAAGGATTTGTCCTACTGTAGATTGGCTCAAAGACTGTTGGGAAACTGTAGGGCCCAGGTTGAAGAGCTCAAAACAATAAATGCTAATGTTCATCTGCAACTCTTAAATTTCTGTGGAAAGTTGTCACATATGATCACTCTCTAAGCTAATCATCAATGTTTCCCATACTGATTTGAGTAGCCATTCAACATTACTCAGTAAGCTTTTTAGCCACTGGCTAATATATATAACATTAAGAAGGTAATAGCATTTTCAAAACAAGATTACATAAACAATACTCGATATCTAATAATAACTGAAATGTCTGAATTCCCAAATTGTCTGAAACGGACTGAGATGTGAATTTTGAAACTTGTTCGGTACCAGAATTTGTTTTTTGAACAAAGGCATTAAAATGAAAAGTTAAGGACTTGCATAAATCACATACCCAAGCTTCCATCCATTGTGGACCCTCTGCACCATCCAATGCACACCCTGCCACAGTTCCATCTATCAAAAGTTGCTTTAATGCGCAATCATCCAACAAGTGGCTGCTGCTGGTATTCACAATAAAAGCCCCTGTGGCCAATATACACTTCACAATCAGCTTGTACAGCCAAGATAAATAAAATCACAATTCTAACATCCCAATTGAGATGGAACAGATTTCTAAGGAGTTCGTGAAAAGCCACAAACATAATGGTAATTAATATGCAACAAACATGACAATAAGCCAGCATTGTCTACAGGAAACAAATAGTTGACAGAATGAAACGAATAATACTTGAGAAAGTACTTGTATGAAACAAAATGTCATCATCACCTGGCTTAATGTGTTGCAGCGTTTCGGCATTGAGAATCTGAAGTGTTTCATTTGTGACAGCACAGTGAAGCGATACAAGATCACTTGCTGACAGCAAATCATTAAGAGTGTCCATCTGTTTAGCAGCTGGAGGAAAAGATCTCCGACCTTGCAGAGCCTTTCCTTTCACCTAAAACAAAAGTTTGAAATCAACTCTACCATTACTATGTTTAATAGCATTGCATTAACTCTTATATAAGAGAAATCTGCATACAAACAATAAGCACGGGCAAACAGAGAAATTCATCAAAACAGATTTGAAAGCCAACTGTCAGTGGATTACGATGCATTACTAAACTATTAGCCAGCCATTTATCTTTGGTCATACTCATGATAACTTTACAAAATGTATCTTGTTTTTAACATATTCAAAAAAAAAGGCACAAAGTCTTCTATGAAGTTCAAATGTTGCACAGACAGGTGCACACCATATTTTAATTTTTACCAGTTGATGGATATTCCATTAATTTCTGCACATTGTTTCCCTAAAACAAAATTGTGGGAAAAAGAAATGTATATTTATTAGTGTCAAGTACAAATGCAGTGCCACAATTGTAACAAGACGGGCTATGTCTAAGAAGGAAGCTTTATAATTGCTAGGCTTGTTATTGAAACCAAGTGTTTCACAGTAATGATTTGAAAAAGTTAAGACAATCAAACAGATTCCAATTCCATATCAATAATTGGTCATAGTTTGAATGCAACAGAGAAAAATCAGAATTTAATAAACGAAGGTTGTAAAGCATCAATGATAGGCGTGCAACTCTAGCATCAATGATAGGCGTGCAACTCTAAGATTGGCAAGTCAAAATTGCTAAAATTGTAAAGCGTCACAGGAAAGCATGTCATACTCAATGGCAAGGCATCAAACCCAACTTCCTTAAAAATGTACAGAAACATAGTTTCAAGGTTGCATGGCTTTCCCCTCAGTAATACATAAGTCTTTTCTGTTTTTGCAGAAATTATCGAATAGGACATGGTGAAGGGATTAATGAGTGCAAGACGACCAATTAGGTATGACAGTATGCATACGCAAGTGTTTATTTTCAATGCAAAAACTAATCTAATGATGATAAAACAAGATATAGATGAAATGCATTTCAATATATCTAGAACTTATCACTTATCCGTCTTAAAATCCAATACGTTTAATAGGTATCAGACATGCGACTCTCCAATGTACCAAAACAAAGGGGCTAATTAAATAAACCATAGAAGCAGATCATTGAAAAATCTCGTCATATCTCACCCTTCTGCCTATTTTTGTCAAAAAAGTGCAAGATTAGCATAAAAACCATTGACCAGGATTTTTCCGACTTTGACCACCACTTTCCTCAAATTTTTGACCCACTTTTTCTAGTTTTTCACAATATTCCATCTTTTGAAAATAAAATGGCAAGTACCCGCAATTTTGTTCACCTTGGCAATTGCATTTTTGTGTTTGGGGTTTAGTCTGCGGATTTTTGCAACTTATAGTTAGGGGTTGCAGGTTTTCAACTGCATACGGCCTGCATATTTCTGTACATTCAGGTTTCACTTTCAATTCATGGCATTGGACAAGTCTTCAACTCCAATTAAGAATTTTAAATATTTAATCATTCTATTTTCTTTTCGTTTGATTTTATTACTTGGCGTAGTTTCATTTTATGAGTTAATTTTTTTTATTTTACTTTTCTTTGTTTTTATAATATTTTTCTAATTTTAAACTGTTCCGATTATTTTTGAAAATTTTACTCGATTTTTTAGGTTTTCCAATGAGGTTTTGAACCTTATATTTTGTCGTTATTTTTTTAAAAAAATTTAAGACTAAACTGAAAATTTTACTCAATTTTTTAGGTTTTCCAATGAGGTTTTGAACCTTATATTTTATCGTTATTTTAAAAAAAAAAATTAAGACTAAACTTAAAAGAACAAATTTTAAAGTTTTTTTTATATATTTATGCTTCAGATTTAAATTACTATCGGTTTCGGTCCGGTCCGACCCATAGACTGTGGGTCTAGCCCTACCGAACCCAGGTGGGCCCGAGGAGAATTTGGGTGTTTTCAACTTTTTCTTTGACATTTTTTTTGATCCACCATGAAGGTTTGTGTGGATTTGAAGGTCTTAATTTAGGTCTTACTGTGAATGCAAAATGATGTACACCATGAAGGTTTGTGTGGTTTTAGAGGTCTTAATTTGGTCTTGGTGGTGGGGGCTCCGCCCCTCGACCCCACCCTATATCGCGACAAGGAGCGCACCAAGGGTACCCCTAGACCCCACGAGGAGCACTACCCCTCGACCCCACTAGGAGTGTTGCCCCTAGACCCCCACAAGGAGCGCTACCCCTCAACCCCACTAGGGGCATTGCCACCAAACTCCCATTGAATTCATTTGATTTGACATGTACTATCCAAGTCCAAGTTTCCAAGTTTGCATACAAGTCTTCATTTATAATATTGTCTTCCAATTGGACAATCTTCCCTGATGCTTACCTACAAGGAGAAATGCAGCAATGTAGTTAATTTTAATATATAATATATATCATGACATTCAAGTTTGACTAATTGACATTCTAATATTTTTATTTTTATGGTAGTTTTGTTTATTATACGATATATGATGCTATGTGTGGTATTTTGAACATAATTACTGTAGTAAAATGTATATATTTTTGGTTTCTATATGTTTTTGTATGGATGAACCCAAAAAGAACCCAACCCCAAAATTTTTTTGACCGAACCCGCAAACCAAACACAAACCGGTAACATAGATTTAATAAATAAATTTAAAGTTTTTATTTGTATTTTTCTTTAAAAACATATATTAAATAAATTATAAATTATAGAACTTAAAATGTTATTTTATAAAACAAACTTTCTTTTTTTTTACTATACAGTTGAAAAAAAAAAACATTTGAAAGGCTAAATATAAAAGTTTATTTTAAATCTTGTTTTTTTTTTTTTTTTATTTATGTTTGAACTCAAAAAATAAATTTTAAATGCCCCCAGGGGTTAGAGGTGTTAGTTCTTATGATCAGATTAGATAAGCAGATTTTAATTCAAAATCAAACACACAAACACAGTATATACCCTAGGAAAACCCTCCTCTTGAGGGAGAAAAACCCAAAAACAATATATCACTTATATATTGAATGTAAACAATGATCACTTTTACAATGAGGCCGATTATGAGCCCAAGCAATTGCACCACAACCTGATGCAAATACAAAATGATATAATACTCCTTTCTGCTGATAATATCGATCTCACTCAATAAGATCTCCGCCTTCAATAAGTATACAATCTGCACTTGAAGTATATCGCTCTTATGCAATGAATTGATATTGAATGAATGGAATGATCAATGTCAAATTATCAACCTTGATATATACAAGTGAGAGGAAAGGACGCATCTCCTCATATCTTCATGTCAGCCTTCACAAGAATCGCTACTTCTAGAATCATAATGTCGGCCTCCAAAAATCATATCTCTTCAAGAATCGCGCCTCCATGATGTCAGCCTTATTAACAATAATTAAATATTATAAGTTATGTAATGATGAAGCGCCTCTTCATCAAACGTTGCCTTAACAAATTAAATAGCTATTAGGCTATGCATTTAATTTATTCTTCATTGAATGATCTGGGCTGGAAGTAGAAGCCCAACGCTATCATAACATCAACACTCCCTCTCAGCTAGGGAGAATGCTTCCAACTAACCAGAGTCATGAAATGACATCCACAATGGCTACACCCATATGTGGAGAGATGCATATCACCTCATCGTGATACCAACCACCATGGCTACTCCCATGTATGGTATATGTGCACAAGTGCCTATCATGGAATCACTCAACGTGATGTCGTCATCTCATCATGACGTTCACCATGGCTACTCCCAAAGGGTGAAAAGCACAAGTACAAGAAAATCATCACGGACTCTCTCACGTGAAGTTGTCATGGAGTCACTCAACATTACATCCACCATGGCTACTCCCAGAGGGTGGAAACAAGGGCTTTCACCTCAAATTTCTCTCATAGAGAAAAATGCATTAAACAAGGGCTTACACCTCAAATCTCTCTCACAAAGAGAAATGCATTAACAAGGGCTTGCACCTCAAATCTCTCTCACAGAGAGAAATGTATTGAAGAAGATCATTGATGCTGAGACTCTCTCTCAGCTAGGGCTTCATTCTCCACCATACCAAGCTTGTCTCAAAAGTACACAAACTTTATTTTGGAGAGAGGCTTGGTGAGAATATTTGTCGTCTGCTCATCAATGCTGATGTACTTCAACTGGATCACTTTCCTCAATACCATATCTCTGATATAGTGGTATTTGATCTCAACATGTTTAGTTTTGTCATGAAACACTGGATTGACAGCTTTGATTATCACAATGAATGACACTCGGCTCCAATGATTGTGCAAACAATCCTGCAAGGAGCTTCTAAAGCCACACTACTTCTCGAGCTGCCACACAACCTGCAATATACTCGGCCTCTGCGGTGCTCAGTGCCACTGAAGACTGCTTCCTCCTACACCGGGATATCATCGCAAACCCCAAATTGAAGCAACATCCAGAGGTGCTCTTCCGCTCAGCGACACACCCTACCCAATCAAAATCAGAATATCCATGCAGCTTCAAGTCCACATCAGAAGAATATCTCAAGCCATACCCAACTGTGCCACGCAAGTATCTCAGGATATTTTTTGGTGCAACTAGATGTATTTGCCTTGGTTCACACATAAACTAACTAAGTGCACTCACTGCATAGCAAATATCTGGTCTAGTATTGACTAGATACATCAACGATCCAATCAACTGCCTGTACATAGTAGAATCCACCAGATCTGAATTAGCTACAGCCTCTTTTAACTTTTGCAAGTTGGTCTCCATAGGTGTAGACATGGATTTGCAATCCATCATACCAAACCTTTTCAAGATGTCAATAGTATACTTCCCTTGACTCAGAATGATCTCATCCGGATTTTGCCATACTTCTAAACCAAGGAAGTAGTGCATGAGACCAAGATCCTTCATTTCAAATTCAAAAGCTAACTCCTTGCATTTGATAATGAGGTGATCTTCTCCAGTAAGAATTAGATCATCAACATAGAGAACCAAGATCAATGCTTCGCCATCAATTCCCTTGAAGTAAAGGTTTGAATCAGCATCATTCTTGGAGAAGCCCAAGCTCATCAAGTATCAATCAATTCTTTCGTACCAAGCACGAGGAGCCTGCTTAAGGCCGTACAAAGCCTTCTTCAGCCTGCAAACATGAGACTCCTTCCCATGAACCTCAAAGCCATCAAGTTGCTCAATATATACCTCTTCCTCAATTACACCATTCAGAAATGTTGTCTTCACGTCCATCTGGTGTATCTTCCATCCTTTAGATGCTGCAATAGCAATGATGGTCTTGACAGATGTATAACGAGCAACTAGAGCAAAGGTTTCCTCATAGTCTACTCCCTCTTTCTGAGAGAATCCTCTAGCCACAAACCTAGCCTTGTACTTCTCAATGCTCCCATCAGCCACATGCTTGATCTTGAAGAGCCACTTAGAAGAAACAACAGATTTTCCTTCAGGTCTAGGTACGATATCCCAAACATCATTCTTGAGGATGGATTGATACTCTTCAACCATAGCATCTCTCCATACTTGCTGACTAGTAGCTTCCTCAACACTGGAAGGCTCAGACTCAATGATTTGACTCATCAATGCAACATAGCTTGAAAACTTGTGAGGTCTCTTGCTTTCTCTGAATGTTCCCCTCGGGGCTGCAAATCTTTCTGCCTCCTGCATTGTTTGCCTGGCCCAAAGAGGTCTCTTACGACCAATCAAAATGTCTCTCGGCCCATCAGTAGGTTCCAAAGGTTCAACTGGATTATCATCTTCTTTAGGTTTAGTAGCCTCCCCCTAAATCTCAGTAGTATGGTCAACTTCCATGTCCTAAGGAGACTCTCGATCTGCATTGTCTATCTCCGTGTGAGTGCCCTTAGATCTCTTGAATGCAACATCCTCCTCAAATGTGACATCCTTGCTGATCTCTATGAGTTTCTGACCTGGAATGTAAACCCTGTAGGCTTTTGAAGACTCACTGTAGCCCACAAAAATTCCCTTCTTGCCAGATGGTTCCAATCTTTGTCCTTTATCTTTAGGTACATGAATATATAGATGAGTTTCACCTGCGAAGTTTGCAGATCTTGATCATGAATCATGGCTTTGGCTGCTTCTACAATAGATCTGTTCTTCCTTTCTGCAACACCGTTCTGTTGAGGATTGAAAGGGACACAGAACTCCCTCTTAATCCCTGCTTCAATGCAAAAGTTACGGAAGCTTCCAGAGATGTACTCTCCTCCGTTGTCGGATCTCAGCACTTTGATCCTCTTCCCAGACAAGTTCTCTACCTGAGCTTTAAATTCCTTGAATCTTTCAAGTACTTCCTCAGATTCCTTAGACTTTAAGAAATAAATCCAAGTCTTTCTAGAGTAGTCATCAATGAAAATAATGTAATACAAGAAACCACTCAAAGAAGCAACAGACATTGGACCACATAAATCAAAATGAACAAGGTCTAGAATACATTCAGATCTGCTCTCACTACTATGAAATGGACCTTTAGTATTCTTACCCAATGCGCAACCTCTGCAAGTGGCTTCATGCTCCTGGTTGAGCTTAGGAAGGCCCGTGACCATCTTCTCCATCGTTGGTAGTGCTCTAAAGTGAAGGTGAGCAAGTCTTCTATGCCAGAGTTCACACGAACTTGATGAATCATGCAAAAAAGCCTGAAGTGGACGAGTGCAAAGTCTGTAGAGACTCTCATGTCGAACTCCAATCACCCGAGCAGTCTTGATACTTGAGTGCTTCGGCCATGCAAGAACTTTACCTTCCGAGAATGCAACTTGGTACCCCTTGTCCTCCAAGGTTGAGATAGAGACAAGGTTTCGCTTGATACCAGGAACAAATAGAACATCACTCAACTGTAAGGAGATGTCAGAATCGGTGAAGAGAGGAGGTCCCAACTCCTTTCACAGAATAACTTGCATCATCACCAATAATGTCTTGAACACTAGAATCTCTCTCCAATAATGTCTTGAACACTAGAATCGCCCCTTTATCAAACGTTACCTTAACAAATTAAAAAGTCGTTAGGCTATGCATTTAATTTGTTCTTCATTGAATGATCTGGGCTAGAAGTAGAAGCCCGACATTGTCATAACATCAACAAGAGGAGTTGGTTTGAGTCTCGGGTTTGCTCCCCGAGGTCTTGGGTTCGACTCTTTCTAGCCTGGAAATCACCCCGCCGCGGACGCTGGGGGGCTGCATTGGTTACCCCATAGCCCCAAAGGATTAGTCTCGCCTCAAGCTCGCCTCGTAAAGGGAACCCGCTGGGCTTGAGTCGCGGGGATTCCTCTGAGGATACCAAAAAAATAAATAAATAAATTTTAAATTTTTATTTATGCTTAAAATATTAAAATAAACTTTAGAATTTATTATTTGTATTATTTAATTTACTATTAAACAAATTTTTTAAAATATTATTTGTATTTATTTTAAATTAATATTAAATTATTGTGATTCAAAATTGCTCGCCAATGCAAAGGATCCACTTGATAAATAAGACTAGATGGCCAATGTATTTGATGAAGAGCTGTTGAATCAACTAAGAAGGGAAATTAAACATCGGAGCTTCATGATCAGGAACTGCAGCCTCATGGCTCCGTCTGCTTTGTGTTTCTTTGTAGTTTTCCATTTTTGTAACTTGAGATTTATATTTATTTTGTAGTCTGTACTTGATTTTGAGGGTTCAACTTCAAACTTTGAAGTAGATCTCTGTCGTAACAACATACCATGCAGTGTGTACCATAAACAATGATCTCAAAATTAATGATGTAAACTCTTTTACTTTCACTCTTTCACATTCAATGCAGTTATGATGACTTTAAATACAAAAAAAATCAATTAATTATCTTTTTTTATTATCCTACATTTTTTGGGTTCCCAGTATTTTCACAATATTATCCCACGCAATTGAAAATGTCTCTCTTTTGGTTTGCCAAGATATTCCAAAAAAGATATTTGCTTCTATGGTCAATAATGAATAAACAACAATTCAAAATGACCCCTCTCTATTTTAAATAATGCATAAAAGGAAAAAAAAAATTACAGCATGTCCTCTAAATTCTCCATTTATATAATTAAGATATACATAATATCATAATCCCAGTATTAACTTGACAGATTTTCAACCGTATTACCTATCTGAGAGTACTAGGTGATTTGAAATCAACTCTAAAACAAATTAAAAACTAAAATATCTGAACACTGCAGGCCTAGTCAAACTGCACTACAGTTAAATGGTTCTTACAAGAGCAAGTCTGACCTTTTTTAAAACATAACTGGTGATCCAAAATCAAATCTGGAAAATAATATGAATGAAGAATATCAAAACTTTTAAGGGCAATCAGTTCTGAATAGTATTCTACCCGCCACATTTATGCTTAAAGAAATTGTAATGCGAACATTAAATTTACAAATCTTTATGCTCAAAATCCTTGATATGTCCTTATCTCTGTTAGCCATGAGAATGCAAGATGTCTCTCTGTTATAGTACAACAGGGAGGTAGAAAACCACCTGGTGTACTTTGAGACACAGTCAGGTAATATATAAGAATAAATTCATTATTTGTATAAATTCCTTTGTTAATTAAGTAACTGTGTCTTACTCATTTTCTTTTTATCTTATATTTGGTGTTGTTGCTCTTCTTTTTGGAGGAAGCAAAAAAATCAATCTCTGTTGTTTTGATTCACTGCTGCAGTGTCAAAGAACTTAACACAGGATGAATAATAGAATCTGGAATAGAAAGATAAGCAGCAACTAGATTCACTGAGCACTAAGCAAACAAAAATACACATTGCTCACTGTCCAACAAACAATACAGAGACTTGCTAACACTTCGCAAGGTACTCACATTGACCATGGATGTTAAGATTGCTAAAAAAAGGAGTAGTCTTAACCTACAAAACTGCAAAGAAAAAACCTGCATTTGAAAATATTTGTGAAGTTATTTAATGAGGCATTTTTTCAAAACAAATGCAAGGTCACCCCTGCAGAGTAGTTTGGTGCAGGTTTATGAAATTCTTTACATTAGAGGTTTAAAATCATCCACAGTCAAAAATTATTGACAAAAATAAATTTCTAGAAAAGCTGTGAAAAAAATTTATTTGAATCAACACTTTGACTGTGGAGTAATTTGGCACTGGATTAATAACAGATTCTGGAACATAAGATTAGTCAGCATCTTCTTTTACTGACAACTTGTTGATCAGAAATCTTGATTTCTCTCAATCCAGCAAGAAATGTAAAAAGCTGGTAACATTCCACAAAGTGCTCACTTTGACTATAGATGTTAAGAGTAAAAATAAAAAGGAACAGCCAGGTATCTAAGGGTAATAAAAAACCTTGTTTTTTGAGGCATTTCAGAAGTAATCCAATGAAGCAATTATTTAAAATTTTAAATAAATAATGGTAGATTGAGTGGAATGAGCTCAAACAGCAAAAGATTAAAGCATTGAGGCTTAAGGAATGGATCCCCCGATTCCAAAACCCTAGAGAGCTTAATAAAGCGTTGAAATTGAGTAAGTAGCATATCCAACTCGCTGGGTATGATGTAGCCCAAAGTTCAAGCCAGGGCGCAAGTCTGGAAAAGAAACCTTTTGTCCTGGCATGTAAGTCAAACGTCATTTCATCGCGGGAAAATTGACCTTTTCCAAATCACAAAAATTCAAGGCCACTGTAGAGTTGTTCAGGACAGGTTTTCCAGATATTTAATATTAGAAATTTAAGACTTTCAGTACATAGTTAATGACAAAATGAGATTTATTGAAGAAGTCTGGCAAACATTTTCTAGAATGACATTTTGTCACACACTGTGTGATGATCGTAGAGACGTTAGGATTGAGGAAAGGAGCTTTTATTTACTGGAGTACAAGATTTGCAGGGTAGATTCACATAAACAATCATTCATTACAAGTCTGCTTTTGTCAATAGAAATTATTCATGGAGTATGATCCTATACGAGGATGTTAAAAAATAGCTACACAGTTTTCTCCAAAGGAATTTTACATGATTAAGATGGAGTGTAAAGACCTAATGTTCGTAAAGAAGTTATTAAAGTAAGATCCAGACCTCATCGCAGTCGTAATAGAGCACTCTGATCTTGAAGGCGAGGCTCCTGGTAGCGAGTGCACAAGCAGAAGCTGATCGGCCGACTATACCGAGAACAAGCCCCCTGCAGCGCCTCATTCCACGGCAGAGCGGCTGCAGCGAGCCAAGCCAACCAGAGGTAGAGAAGCCCTGCTTGGAGAGCAAATGCGTGTGTCGAATGAGGCCAAGCAGCAACGCCATAACGGAATCGGCCACTTCCTCTGCCCTGCTGGTGTCCACGTGGAGCAGCTGTAACCCCAGATCCGTGGCCAGGGCCGAGTCCACCGCCTTATCGGACGATCCGAGGCAAAGTATCAGCTGCCACGGCTGCAGCCTCCTCTGCGCCGCGCGCGGCAAATACGCTAACGAATGCAACAGCACTGCCATGGCCGCCTCTATACGGCCGTCCGCTATACGCGACAGCTCCACATGCTGGAAGAGCGCTATGCCGTTGAGGGTTTCCTCTTCGAACTTGCACTCCTCCAGGCAATTCAGCGCCACAACCAACGGCAGCCCCTCCCTGCCATTGTTGGCAGAGACGACCGCCGAGGATTCCATCTTCGTCATCCTCCTTTCAGCAAAATACAGATCCCCTCACAGGAGCATTGGAACTGAGCTCTTGTGGGGGTTTGTGTGGTCAGTTGAAGAACTCTCTTCTCCTCCAGCCCTCGGGTCTCTGTTCCAGGCCCCGCCCCTGATAACAAAATGGTTCCAGTACCACCCTACATCTAGTTATAGGCGCACAGAGTCGTCAGCAAGACCGATCACATCGAGGGAATATGGAGGGGTGTACCGTGCATGTAAAGTCCACCAACGGTTTACAGCCCATCGGTCCCGTGAGGGGAGCTAGTAGCGATTGAAAACTAATCGATTGGCGTAATTGATGAAACCCAACTGTCAGCTAAAGATCCTCCAGGGGCCTAAACTGTGGGGTACCAGCCACCAACTTGATCGTGCCTTCCCAACCCAATGAATTGCTCCACACTTAGTGGGGGTCAAAACGACCAAAAGTGGTGCAATGATGTCGCTAGCAAGGTTGTAGTTTTTTTTTCAAAAATTTACCAAGACCAAGTATATTTGGGTCCAGAGCATTTCCGCAATCGATCAAGTAGCCGTTCAAAAAAATATATATATTTTCCCCTGAAACATCATATATTACCAAAAGTGCTATCAAGTAATCAATAGGGATAAATATTTGTAGTTTTATGATTTGAGTACAGTATATTTATGGTTTTTTTTGAAGAGTTATTTTGTATATCTATTTATTAAATAAGATTATTATTGTTTGTATCAAATGATAGTTTTGGATGTTAATATTAGTTTTTAAGAATTGTATAAATAAATATAATAACTTAAGAGATTTTGGATGTTAAAAATTATAAAATAGTTTTCAAAGTATTATAATTTATCAATATTGATAATGATTTTAAAAATGTTAACTTATATTAATTTGTAAATTAAAAATTAAAAGAAATATATATATTAATTTTAGAAATTGAAAATTAAAGAAAATGAATTGATTTTAGAAATTAAAAAAAATCATAGAGTTGTCTTTTCTTTTATCACATACATATTGTTAGGTGTATTGTCACTTCTTAAATCTAGATTGAATGTTTATGAGTGATAATTTAAAAGTTTATCAACTTACAAAGTATTATAATTTATCAAGTGTAATGATTGTTTTTAAAGATTTACAACAAAGGTTGCATTGTAATTCATGTATCTTCAAAAAACCACAAAAATAAAGTAGATAGAAAAATAATTTGTGAAAAAAAAGAAAAAAATTGATAAAATGAATGCTAGAATTTCAAAACTCCATGCAACAATGAAAAATGGAAATGGTACAATGCATATACAAATCATAAAAAGCTCAATTGAACGAAAGTGATGAATATTAAGTCACTAATTGATTAATATGTGCATAGTTGCACAACTTTCATTCTTATAGTCAAAAAAATCTTTGAAAGGATAAATACACAATGTGCTTGCTAAATTAAGCCCTTGTCTTTATTTACTAGCATATTTGTATCAATATTCTAATTTTCTCTTTCTTATACTCCAATAGTTTTAAAACTTTAAAAGGAGGTTGTTTCGCATTTGCTAGCATTTTGAACACCAATATGGCCATAATTGGTGGTGATGGATGAATTTTGGTAGACATAGTATTTTGAGAGATCTTGAATGCATTTAAAATAGAGGAAAAGAAATAGGAAAGACAAAACATGAACAAAATATGAATACGAGTTTGTTAGGAAACAAAGTCAAGGATGTTACTTTCAAAACAAATAATGGTTAGAAGAATGTGTATTTTATATTTTTATGTAAAATGGGATTAGTATTTGTTACTCTTTTTTTTATGGGGTAATAAATTTTATTGTTTGGATTTCTCGATTGATCAAAAGTATTTTCTTAACAATGTTGAATTTTTAAAATCAATAAAATATAAAATACAAGTTATTCTTGACATTTGCAACAAATGAAGAGGAGGTGGTAGCATATTTTATTTGACATAGAGTGGGTGATTTATCTTGTATGTCAAGCCCACACAACTTCAACCATGCAAAAGGGATTTTTTAAGGGTTTGCATCTAAAAGAGAGTCATGTCTTGTGTGAGTCACTAATTTTAGAGTCATGGTAAAGTGGTAATTTCACCATATTTTAGTTTTCATTTCTTTCACTTTGTTTGGTATTTCTGATTTGTTTGTGTTTTAAAAAAAATATGTGTAAAAGATACTTCTTATATTTGTTAGAAATCATTCATGTTGTTGATTTTATGGTGGGTTTTATAATTGTTATTATTTTTATTTTTAGGATATTTTAGTAGCAATAATATATATAAAAAGGCACTAAGTATATTAATATTTTTCAAATTTTGAGCCCCAAAAATGAAGGATAAAAATGGTTCAATCAAAAATAAACATATTAGAATACTTGCAATCATGCATTCAATAAAGTTCAATATAAAGGTTTACTTTCTTGTTAACCTATAATCTTACTGACATAGAGGTTTATATAACATTTATTGAAATGATATTCATTGCTTTGTTGAAGTCCCATCTTTGAGACCTATATATTGAAAGGACATTCAATTGCTTTTATAAAGTCTCTTGATCCAAAATTAATCCATTACTTTATCTAATTTGTTGATGTTTTTAGTTGTAAGTAGTTTCATAAAAAAGTGATTCACCTACCTTGAACTAAGAACATACACTATATTGTAAATATGAAATATTACCCATGAATAATAAATTTTAAGCTACCTTATAGCTAAAGGGAAACTAAATCATCTATTTCATGTGTGCATTAATTAAACTAGCAAAGCATGTAAACTTAGAATAAGTTGACTGAACATTAGAGTTGAGTAAATACAAAAAGAAAATTGGATTAAGATATTTAAATTTGGTTACATAAAGAAAATGGGTTAACAACATAAAATATGTGAATAATATAGCAAGACAAAAGAAAACACAAAAATAAAAGTAGTAGGATATTATCACTATTCTAGGATGCCTCCACAATTTCCTTGGAATTGTCCTCTTTCACAAACCTGATAAGAAATCTATATCTGGGATAAGAAAAATGGTATAATACTACATATGATCCTACTTAAATGGTTAGATTCCTATTTAACCCTTTCATCTTTGATGGGAAATCATAGATTATTTGTGTGTGCACCTACCCTAGTGTGTTGCGATAGGAATGGTAAGTGCACTGCATATAATGATAGAAATATAGTAAAAGAATGTCTAAAGAGATTATTTTTATGCAAGGGTCCAGAAGAAATAAGGAAATAAAATCATCAATTATTTCCTAAGTGAAAGAAATTAACAATAAGGGTTTCCTATAAATCATAAAATTGCATTCAACCACCAATTATACAATAACACCAAAAATGAATAGAGAAAGTATTGTTGACTCTTGAGAAGAGGAAATAGAAGCAACAATAGAGAAACCGCCAAATAGTCATGAAGAGCCAAGAGAGGAAGAGTTATATTCACAACAAGAGGGATTGAAGAAAATAACAGATAAAACCCTAAACATCTGGGAAGAGACACGAAAAGAAGAGGCTTCCTTACTGCAAGAGGGATTCAAATAAAACATAAATTAGTAAATTAAAATCTATATCAATAAATAATTTAAAATATCCTCGCAACATATAAAGACATCAAAAGAGCCGAAGAGGAATGAGAGAACCAATGTTGCATCCAACAACTTTAATTGAGAGGAGAGAACTAGAAAAATAAAAATGCAACCAAGAGAAATCCAAGAGTAACCTAAAAAATTGCTACTAAGAAATTAGAGAAACGAATAATAGAGATTTCTAGTTAAATATGGGTTCTTTTATAAGTGGGAGTCATTGGAGGGAGAGAAAAAAATGATGTAGCACATAGGGTTTCACCTACAGTAAATAAAAAGACATACTTAAAAATGTTATAATCATGTTAGTGTCTATATTATGTTAGTGCCAAAGATGTGTCCATGTCCAAGTATGCACAAATTAATAAAAATATAGAAAATGAGCTAAGACAAAGTTAACAATAATTTGACAATGAGTAAGGGATAAAGTCTTAGGAAATAGGTTAAATGAGTCCCGAAAAATATTAAGTGAATGACACTTAAATAGGTATAGTTTACATAGTAGTAATTGTGAGGTATGCAATCTCTAACTTCAACTTGTTGCTCTTCACTTTTCATATATCAAACAATTATGTTTATTATTAATTTTGTTGTAAAAAGATATATGTCTAACTCAACTATTTAACATGACAAATGTTGTGTAGACCCTTAGCAGTATAGATTTTTGTTGCATAATCAATTAGTTTACATGAGAATCAAAAAAAGGGAATATCAAAGAAAGGAAAATCAAACGCGAGCATGGAAAAGTGGGACCAAGATTAAGTGATCATTGATATTCACAAAAATTTGTATTAGAATTTTTTATAATAAAACAATTTTGTACTAGGAAATGTATAAGAGCGAATTTCCACCCCCTATGCAAATTCCCCTTTTGCCCTTCTCCACTTTAGTAAACCAAAATAAAAGGCTAAATTCAACATAAACCTGCTACCTTTGTTCCACTTGGCGGTTGTTTTGTGTGTCAGCAAAGGAATAACTGTCGAGGACGCCCATGCGGTACGCAGACGTCCCTAGCATATTCCCGCGTTTGGAGCTTGTAGAGGTGTTACACTTCTCATTAGAAGTTGACTTGTAACGCCCCCTTCGGCTAACCAACCCGAATATGGTTGTTTTCTTCACTCTCTCCTTCAAATTCACTATTCATTCTTCCATTTCATCCCTTCAAGCAATCTTTCTCACAAGCTTAAGCATTCTAGCATTCATTCCTTGCATTCTAGCAACACTCTTACACTCCATAGCAACAATAGCATCACTCCATCAACTCATTAGAGCGAGTGTGGAACAACACCATTGCAGCAGGGGCTTGAGTCCTCTCATTCTCTCCCCCATTAGCCTTGAGTGCTCTTGGTGGAGGCGGTAAGCTTTCTACTCCTCTCCTCTATTATTTGGTTGAGTGACACATTACTATTTGTAGTGTTTTAGTGTTCTTTACTTTATTGCTTTCTTTATCATACTATTTCTCCATTATCGCTTTCTTGGTTGTCCATGGAGGTGGAAACACCTAAACGGGGGTCTGATTGAGGCAGGCCCCTATACAGCCACCCAACAATTTTCCTCTTCATTGTGTGTAGGTGGATGTGTGGCTTGGAGTTAGTTGGCGAACGTACCTTTGTGAGGTTATTCTTGTCATCCTAACTCTTGTTTATTTGCTTTATCATATTCATACATATCTTGCCTATTTCATAGTTTTGTTTTAGCCCTTTGAAAGTAGTTAGCTAGGTTGTTAGTATGTTTTCTAGTGTTTGAACTTGCTTCTTTAGTCCTTTGGTCGTACGGACGCCAGCACACCTAAGAGA